>WTSP01018978.1:11783-24330 GCA_025331215.1 Actenoides lindsayi | reverse complement strand
CTTCCCTTCAGGTAGTTGTAGAGAGCAATAAGGTCTCCCCTCAGCCTTCTTTTCTCAAGGCTAAACAGCCCCAGATCTTGTCTTAGCTTATCCCAGAGCCAAGATCTGTGTTCTTCCTTTAAATCCTCAGTTGAGGGAAACTGCCTTACTTGGCAGTCAGAGTTACAGGGACAAATATAACTGGACCTCAATGTAATTCCCTCATGGGCAGATGCAGGCTGGCATTTCTGCTACTGCTTGTTGTTTAGTGGAAGGGAATCTCTTTCAACGCCAGGTTGGGTGTTGGTTAGATTATAAAGCTTATATACAGTGGAAAACAATACATGGAGGCTGAAAAATGAAGAATCCATGATGGTTTTGCATCTGTGATATTCCGCTGGTTTGGGACATAACCATTTGATTTTGGCGTTGTACCCGTGTTCGTGTCAATAAATAAGATAGCTAAACCTCCAGGGAATTACTGTCTCTTAATCAAGCCCATCATTAAAGTGTGTACACAGAAATGGGCCTAGAAGCTGGAGTTCCTGCCAAAACCCCAGAAGCCAAAAAAGAACATCAAGATTTAAAAAAAACATTCCTGTAAGACGTTTACCAATGTTTATGCAATTCTTAGTCCATCTCTTCCACTGCTGTTTTCTGTTGATTGAGAGCATAAGGTGCAGTGTTTCCTGTAAGTCAAGAGAAGCTTCTGGAGAGGTGTATAGAAGCAATGCCTTTTTTTCACCTTAATGTCATTATAATCTTAATTTTCATCAAAGATTCTCTTGGCTGCCCTTCTGGGCCTCCACAATCTGCAGAGCCCTGATTAAGCAAGGCTCCCATTTGTTTTTAATAGCCTCAGATTTCACTCTGAGTGCCACAGCACGTTTGGAGGGCCTGTGGACATCAAGATTTTAAACCTTTGTCTGAAATGGGTTTATTAGGTGTGCATAGAGTATGCACACTTATATACATGTTTAATGTATATATAAACTTATTTTATCTTGTTGCGTTTACTTATTGCTAATAACCGTTCGGTCTAATTTGTATATGTATTGTAAGAATACATGCAAACAAACACATGATATTAGCACAGATCTAATGGGACATCCACTTCAAGATCTGTATCTGCCAGGTATTTACTATCACATGGTCTCTAGGTTTCAAACAGACTGTGTGTACTACATGCGCATACAAATACACTGTCAGTGGCAAGGATCTAACAGTGAAAATCAGACCTTGGATCTTACCTATTTGTATTTCCAGGTTTCCTCCACTTCCCTCAGTAATGTGAACAAACTTTGAAATTAAATTGTTGTCTTTGAAATTAACTAGAATGTGTAAAATAGTACTTAGGGATGAATCTTCTTTTCAACTCTTGTAAGATAGTACCTATAATTAGCAGGGGCAGGGGCAAAAAAGAATAGCTCAAGAGTTAAACTGGCCTGAAGTGCATTCTTTTTACTGACTTCTTTATCTTTACGGAATGAAAAAAGACAAACAAACAAAGCTCAACAGACAATCTACACAATTGGTGCACAGATGGTACAGAGCAGAACCAGATTCCTCTGCAGAACTGCAAAGCTTTCATCCCATGGCGTTTCTACACTGATACAGATTTTACCCATCCATCTGAGCTGTTAAGTTTTTGTGCACTGAGTGTGAGACTCATAGATTTGGCTCCTGCATCAACGCACCCCCACAGATAGGGGTATGTCTTACATACTTTCCTAGCACTGTGCCAGAATCTTTCTCCTGCTCCATGACCTGATATACCAGCTGCAGGTGGTTGGCAGCTCCCCTAGTCCCCTGCCTCCCAGTGCGCTGGTCTATTTGAGTGGGACACTCTGCTGGGCTACATATCCACCAGTTCTTGCCAAGGTGTTGGACTCCAAGGAGCCTGCTTGTTGGCATGTTTCCTGACTGCAGCACAGAAATGCTGACCTCTTCCCCACTGTAAGCCCCAGCACCCAGATACATCTTCTGCACAGGACCAGTCCACAGTTTTTTCTTACTCCTTGGAAAAGAAGAAGCGTGAGAGGACTGAGCCATTTGTAAATGAAGTTATGTAAAGCTAGAGTCAATTTTGCTTGCCAAAGCTTGATGATTTAAAAATTTGTTCGCATATTTCTTCCAGACTGTATCAAATATTCTGGAAAGTCATCTGCTTTTTTAGACATCTTTTTGATCCTCTATTGTGTCTGGATAAATGACTCTGAGGACTCCAGTTTTAGTGGACTTCTACTTTTCTACTGATAATTCCCTGAATTGTCATTATTGTTCAGACACCAAAAATAAATATTTCATTTGATGTTTCATAGCTGATTCCACTGGTGTGACTTGTTAACTTTTTCCTTATTTCAGATCTGGTTCAGCCATATTTCATCAGGAAAAACTGCCACCAAAGCTTGATGGGAGATTTGTCCAAGTAAAGTCTCTAGGATTTGACATGTATTATTTTGCTGCGTCTTTGTGCTGTTACTGTGATTCATTTGAATTGGAACATAGATAATTATATTCTAGATTTAAAACAACAATTTTGTTTTTTTATAAATAAAATATTTGTTTTACTATCCAAAGCCTGGAAACACCTTCAAAGAGGTGATTTTAGTATCTTATAATTTTCTGTACACCATAAATGGTTACTTGGAAAGTGCTTCTACTTGTCTGCCCTAAAAGGAAAAAAATACTGACCAAAAGAATTTAAAGTGCTTAAGAGTTTTAACCACAAAGGATACACAGAGAGGCTAGAATGGCACATGGTGCTGAGCCTGTCAGATTCTTAAAATACCAACAATTTGGTGGTCTATAATCCTGTCACTCTTTTCATGTATCTGAAAGAAAAAAATAAAAAAAGCTTAACATCCTTATTAATTGAAACTAGAGCTTTCAGGCAACAGATTTGATTTTACCAATATCAATATTATAAAATTAAGGAGGATTTAGAATAGGAGTGTAAGGGTCTACTGTCTAAAAAACATACTGATGCTTTATAAGAATATGTTGCAAGGCAGATAACTCAGAAATGTACTCTAGTGTATCACCTTATCCACATCTCCTTTCCGATTTCTATTGCTAAGGAATTTTCTTTACAAGCTTCGTGTTTTAAAATCCATGTGTTCCTTTTTCTTCCTACCATGTGAATTACTATTTAATTTGTGACTTCATACCATTGAAATTTTTATGATGTCACAAAAGATGAGATCTGGAAAAAAGACAAGAATTGGTCAGGAGAAGTTAGTGCTCAGAATTGTATAGGATTGACCCTACTGAAAGATTTACAGTCGTGTTGAGGCATGATTTTATAGCAAAAGCCAATGAGCTTTAAATGTGAAGTGGTCCAAAAAATATATGAAGCATAAGCATGAATGTTTCAAAATAAAATGTTTTCCAACATTTTCTGTGAAGGGTCAGCTATACAATTCCAAAAAAAATAATTATTCTTGTTTTAAAATCTAAGAATAGAAAGATGTTAAACCAGAAATGATGGTACTAAATAACACATAATCTACAATGTACGAACCTAAGGACATTCTAGAATGAACTGGAGCTTGATCATCTTTATAGTAATCATCTTACAATTATTTATTCCATTACATTTATTTGGGGGTGTCTGGTTGTCTTCACTCTTTTCTTATCTGTGTCTTACAAGGAAAAACTATATAGAGATCGTCTGGACCCATGAAGCAGTAAATTGCAAAGCCTGATGAATCTTATTTGTTGAGCCACACATTCTGGGTGTTGGAGTTTGGGGTTTTTTTTGGTGGGTTTTTTTTGTTTGTTTGTTTTGTTTGGTTTTGGTTTTGTTGGTTTGGTTGGTTTTTTTGTTTGTTTGTTTGTTTGTTTGTTTGTTTGTTTTATTTTTTCCTTTGGGGTGTTGTTGGCCTGTTGGGGGTTGGTTTGAGATATAGTTTTCCACTTCTCAGCAGAGTGATAGCAGAGGACCAAGCTATTCTGAACTGCTGTAGGTGGGTTAGTCAGGCTGCCATAGCTTTTTGATACAATCAGCTTATGCTTTATGCAAACCATTCTTAGCTTCTTTCACTGAATAAATGGAGACAGGATAGGTGCTTCTGTGGGTTGAAGGTTAGATGGGGGAAACTACTTTTATCATTGTTTTAAATTATTTTCCTGCTACACAACATGTGCTTACAGATTGCTGAGGATAGGTGGCTAGAGAGTTTATGTTGCGCGTGCTGAGTCTGTTTGATCTTGAGAATAAAGTCAGACCTTCATTTTACTAAGGTGTATGTATATTCTTAGAAAGTTTCTCCATCTGACAACAGCAAGGTGTAGAAGAGAATGAAAGTGAGTGTCCTTCCAACAAAGAGGAAGAAGGATGTCCTTGATTTAGAACAAGATATTTGTATGTAGTGGGAAAGATGGAATCTTAAAAGGCTCTCTTGACGTGCATCACTAGAACAAGGAGAGGACCAAATCACAAATGTAACACTTGCCTCATATTGAAGTCTGACTATAAAGTCCTATATGCAAACTATTTGTGCATTTCATCTTTGTAGATACTAGCCGACTTGCATCTGGGAGAAGAGCTGAGAAATTAGTGGTTTCTCAAATGGGATGATTACGTTCTGTGCTGTGTTTTTATTTGATGCTTGGCACATTGTAAATTCCATACAGAAGAACCTGCCTGCACTGTGATGTGGTATCCCTGTGACTTCTGCTTCCTAACTGAATGTAATGGGTTGTTTTCTTCTTGCTTTTATTCTGTCATTTCTAGACTAATAAGCTTTTAGAAAAGGTACAATCTTGTAACAGTGTCCATAAGCTCTTGTCACGTATCATATATTACACAAGGTCTCTTAGGTATTCTTTGATTTCCAGGTTTTCCAAACATCTCTCTCACAGATATTTTTTGAATTATTATTTCCTTCAGCTTGCATTTTTCCAGAATGAATCTCATTTTGGGTGATATCCAAAGCCCATTGAGGTCAGAAGAATGTCTCCTATTGACTTCAGTGGGCTTTGGATTTGTTCCTTTATTTCCTATATCCAGGAGCCAAATTCTGCACACCTTATTGTTTTAATGGGAATTTTGTATAAGCAAAGCAAGCAGTATTGGCTTCATAGTCTGATATTTTCAGACTCCTTTGCATTGTATTTCACCCTTTTCACTAGTATGCATAATGGTACAATGTAATTTACAAACGTAAATGCTGTTTATCTGTCACCTTGGATAGCTAATGGAAATCTTAAGTAATACTGACTAAAGTCTGTTGTGTCCACTACACCTCCTTCCAGACTTGATATGTTCTTCCATTACCTTTTGTTTCAGTCTTTTAATTTCTTTGCAGTTCATAAGGTTTTGTCAGTGTTTGGGAAAACATGAAATTTGTTGGTACAGTTTTTAAAGCCACTGTAATCAGATATAAAGTCCAGTTACAGGTTATATTCTACATATAAAAACTTTTGCCCAGTTTCAGGATAGCGCTTTAACATGTACTCAAGTCTATCCCTGTTAAGAAATGCAAGTAGATTTTTAAATGTAGATGTCTAAGTGGGACTTTAATCTCAATAAAAATTAAGGAAAATTTTATATTCATTCCTGAATAGGGAGATCTTTTCAGATTGAGTCTTTAATATATCGGTTCTCTAAGATGAAGGGTTCCAAACTATTCTACACAATCCTGTGAGTACTGTTCACCACTACAGTAATCTCTGGAGTGTGCTATATATCTTACCCAGGATTTGTCATTTAAATTTAAAACTGGAGTGAGTTTATTGAAGAGCCACCAAGATGGTCAGGGGTTGAAGGATTTGCTTTAGTATGAGAAGCTGAGGCTTACTCAACCTGGAGAATATAAGGCTTTTGGAGGACTTTATGTAGTAGGAGGTCACCAAGAGGATGGAGCTAGGCTATTCACAGTGTTGCATGTTGCAAAGACAGCAGATAATAGAAAGAACTTGAAATAAGACAAGTTCAGATTGGATATAAGAAAAAACTTTTTCACAGTGAGGGCAGTCAAACATTTGGAACAGATTGCTCAGAGAAGTTGTGGCAGTCCTTGAAGGTTTTTAAGACCAAACTACATATGAATAAGTTGATGAGATCTCACAACTGACCCTGCTGTGAGCTGAAGGCTGGACTAAATGAACTCCAGAGATACCTTCCAATCTATTTTCCTATGATCTTTTGATCCTATTCATGTTTTCTGTCACTTATGGTTCTAGTATGCTTTTTGTCTCTCTCTGGGTTCATACATGTTTTTTTCCTAATAGCATTTATTCAATTATTTTTCTGGAAGGAAAAGGAGAGATACTGGAAAGTAAGTGCTAGAATTCCTTGGACTTCCATAGGAAAAGTATTAATCCATATTTCTCCTTTTTGAACTTTTCCATTTCTTAGTACCTGTTCCTCTTGGCATACCAGTTAAATTGCAGTGGTTCATAAATTAACTAGCTAATTCCTTTATGATCTGGGGATGCATATGTCCTCTTTCTGTTTTAATTTTTTTCTAGCTGTTTTATTAAGTAGTTGTTATAAATAAATGTACCAGAAAGATTCTGCTGCTCTAGTTGCTCAGGCTTTAGCAGCAACTGCTGCTCTAGTTGCTCTGTTCTTTCATTTTGCCTCTTTAATCTTTTATCAGGCTAAATAATATTTCACAGTTTCATAGATCGCAGAATAGCTGGGATTGGAAGAAACCTCTGGGATCATCTGGTCCAACCCCCCTGTTCAAGCAGGGCCACCTGGAGCCAATTGCCCATGACCATGTCCAGACAACGTTTGGATATGTCCATGGATGGAGACGCCAGAACCTCCCTGGGCAACCTGTTCCAGTGCTCAGTCACCCTCACAGTAAAGAAATGTTTCCTGATGTTCAGATGGAAAATCCCATGTTTTAGTTTGTGCCCACTGCTTCTTATCCTGTCACTGGGCACCTCTGAAAAGAGCCTAGCTCCATCTTCTGTACACCTTTCCTTCAGGTATTTATACACACTGAGGACGTCCCCCTGAACCTTCTCTTCTCCAGTCTATAGAGCCCCAGCTCCCTCAGCCTTTCCTCATATGAGGTGCTGTAGTTCCTTAATGATTTTAGCGGCCCATTGCTGGACTCTCACCAGTAGCTCTATATCTCGCTTGTACTTGGGAGCCCAGAACTCAACACAGTGCTCCAGGTGTGGCCTTACCAATGCTGAGTAGAGAGGAAGGATCACATTCGTCCACCTTCTTACAGTACTCCTCTTAATGTAGCCCAGAATAACTTTGGCCTTTTTGACTTGCTGCAAGGTTGATGGCTCATGTTCAGCTTGGTGTCCATGAGGACACCAGGTTCTTTTCTGACAAGCTGCTTTCCAGTTGGTCCTCTCCCAGAATTTCTTGGTCCATGGGTTTATTTTAACACATTTTGCTTTCATACTTAACAGAGAGCCTGCAAGGGTAAAGACCAGCAGCTGAAGAAATCTAAAAAGGCACAGGTAGTTACCTAATGCAGTCTATTCATATTCATAGAGCCTTAGTTGGGGTATATGTAGAATTACAGATTGACTGAGCAGGTGAAGTTCATCATTTCAGATCGTGGTTCAGTGCTGTTACTACCACAGACTTTAAAATTTATATCAATTCCTCTATTGCAATTTGGAAGTTGTTTGCAATATTTTTCCTCATCTTCCAGTATTATCTTTAGTTTCAGCCTAGATACATCTGGGGCAGGACACTTTCATTTTGTTTTTGGTATTCCCTACAAACATACAAACCTCTTGTAGGATGCTTAGGGAATGTTAATCAACAAGGACCTACTCTCTACCCAGAAAAATTAAAGTATGAAGAGATACTACTAGGCAGATGTTGTTTCTATGCAGAAGAAGTTGAGAATTCCTCAGAGGTTGTTCTTGCGGTGTTGTCAACTCATGACATGTAATGGACAAGCAGATCTGGTCAGGGAGTGAACTTTTTTGTTTCTCAAAAAACTGCAAAAGAGACTTTCTAAAAACAAGTTATCCCAAGTGGGAATAAAAAGGCAAATTGTCGAACATCTTCGGGAAGAACACTATTCAAAGTAGTGCTCCTTTGGGTCATTTGAATTGCAGTGTTTGGCTAAAATAAAGATATTCAGTTTAAGCATTTGCAATCTTTAAAATATTAAGTATTGTAATGTGAATATTTTAACCTGTCTTTACTAGAAATATCTGATTGAAATATATCTACATTTTAGAAGTGTTTTCCACTATGTCAAGAAAAGCTTAATATTAAATTAAATTTAATTTAGGAAGGCATTCAATGGAAATGACAGTTTTCTAGTAGAGAGTTGCCTGTCATTTTTAGCACTTTGTGCAAATCTTTTAACTGAAATACCTCAGTTTTCTTCCCATGTGAGAGTAGAATTATACAGTTTATTGACCTCATAAACTGTTATGATAATTAATTTGTATTTATTAAGCACTGTAAAGACAGAGAAGCTCAATCTTAAAATGGAGTTATGAAAAATACTGTGGTAGTCTAAATGTTACCAGCTTCAAACAAAATTAAAAGGCACTATTAGGAATACTCTGAATCACTGATATGAATTAATTAAAATTAATAGTTTCATTAAATCATTAAAAGCTCTGTAGACTTTGTTGTCTGTTATTACATCAGGAATCCATTATATGCAAAAAATGTCTATGTGCCTTTTTTCCCAACTTAGAAATGGCATTTAATTCTGTCACTTTACCAGTTAGTCATTTGGTACTGTGAGATACTTCTATACTTTGCCCTAAACAACTTTAGTTTTGACTGTCCTGAGTAATTTCATATCATCAGCAGAATGTATAAAGTTTCTATTTACTCTGTATTTGAGATTACTCATGAGCATGCTGAACAGCACAGAGACCTTTTCATGCCTTGTGAGTAACCTTCCTTCCTTCTGGCAATTGACCATTAGTTCCTTCTTTTCTTTCCTAACTTGGAAAAAGCTAATAATGCACAAGTGGACTGTTCCTCTTGTGCCACAGCAGCTTCACTCTTTCAAAGGCCTCTGAATTTTCTCAAAGCTTTATGGAAATCCAAGTCATATGCACCCAAGTATCCAAGTATAGAATTGCAACACCGCAGTTACCAGGTCACCTTATCCACACGTTCCTTTAGACAAGCCTAATACATTTTTGAGACATGACTTTCATCTGCAAATCTGCATTGATTCTTCCTCAGTTAAAATCCATCACAGCTGTAACTCCCATCATATTGTTGTGCTAGGGTTAGCTTGTTAAAATAGGCAGTCTTTGTCTTCTAAATTATTTGGATGCTTATCCTTTGATTAGCCCAAGTATTATTTTACTTTTTGTCATAAATTATATTAAGGGGACATTTTATAGAAAAAGAAGGTAAGTGAACAAATTAACACTTATTTTTATGATTAAATCATGGGGAGTTTGTTAAAGAATGCTTATAAAGAAAAATAAATATTTTGTGCAGGAAAAAAAATGCAAAAAAATCCTTCAAGGTAAGTTCCTGAACCTGTACTAATTAGTTACTAACTTGTAACTAATTAAATATTATTTTCTTTATGAACTCTCTGGTATTGTTTTCTGTGTTTCGATTTTCAGATACATATGCAGGCAACTTTTATAGAAAGTGGATTAATCTAGGCTTTGGCTTTCGTTCAGCTATGTCTGGCATATACAAATCTGAGATCTGTAATAGAAGAGTCTGTTTTAGAGACATGCACATTCACATCAGTATCACGTTTCTAAATTTTACAACAGTCTTAATTTTCAGAGCTTCATATTTTGTCTGTGCTAGATTTCCCTATTGTGTCAATTGGCTTTTCTTTCCGTGAAGCGCTGAAAAAAAGCATGTGTAAATTCAGACGAAAATTGTCTGGGCTGTTGACATTTTCTGCTGTTGAAAACGTAGCAACTCAATTCTGATTTTCAGCTTGCTTTAAACTTACAGAAATAGTGCCACTGCCGCCTGTTTCTAATTATTCCTGAAAAGCCAGTAAGAGGTAGTACAAAGGCCACTCAGGAGAATGATTCAGAGTAATTTGGAAATTTTAGCTATTGATCTTTGATGACGTTCCCTTTGCTAAGCCTGACGTGTGCTGCCCAGACCAGGGGTTGTTTGTAGTGTCCGTTGCATCCTGTTCTGTCCATGGCACAAAATCACAGTGCTGGAGGTTCAGAGAAGATGGCGATGTTCTTTTTCTTAGAAGTAATGCAAAATAATGAAACAGAAGGGGCTTACAGTGGTGCTCTTTTGGTAACGATAGTTTTGGTGAAAAATTGTAATCTGTACAGCTGATCATGCAGTCACCAAAGATCTTAGCCCATCACTTCTATAATCCTATGATAGATGTTCAAAGCTGGATGTCTGTATTAAAATAGGCTTCTGAATCTATAATGATAATGAGTTTATAGTTTGATGTTTAGCCAGGTTGAATCTCACAGACATTTGCTGAGATTTGTGGATATCTCCCACTGAGGTATAACAACTTTGCTGACACTGGGGAGACTAAATATGGATTGAAATCCTTAACATTAGGCAACAGTGATAATATTTTGGCCCTATTTCCTAGAAAATTATATTTCTCTTTTTAATATGAAAAACCCCACAGTGAGTAATGCAATTTTTAAGCATCTTGGTCTGGTCGTTTCAGTATCCGCCAAAAGCTTAAGATTAGTACAATCAAGTAAAAAAAATGGCCAAGATTTCTTAAAGATACCTAGAGTAGGAGCAAAACCCTATGAAAATGAAAGACAAGTTTATTGCTTTTCCACATTTCTGGGTATGAGGCAGTGAGACAGAAAAAAACCCTATATGAGCTGGATGCAAAATGAGCAGTTTCAGTATGACTGTGCTTTATTTTATGTAGATAAATAAATATATGTGTGTGTGTGTGTGTGTGTATAAAATCTGTCACCTGTCTTTGATTCTTGAGGAATCTTGATCACTCATAGCTTCCTGACTTACTGCATTAATGCTACTATTTTATACGGATTCTTTTCTATTCGGCTTAACACTGTTCTCGCCTTTTCTTAAGCAACTCACACTCATCCTACCTCCATTTCTCAACGATGTGTTTATTTTCACAGTTCTCTCAACCATCTCTTGCACAGGCAAGCTCACTGACCATTTTTCAGTAACTTTTGAGACCTCAGAATGTACTTTCTTCATGTGATCAGCTGGTAGTTGGAAATCTAGGTCTCTTCATCCTCTTATTTCCTGGCAGCTTTTTCTCAAGAGTATCATGGGGCAGTCAGTCATTCCTGAATGTTTCATGCAAGAAGCTGATCTCCAGAGTAGCTCAGATAACTGTTGTCTTTAGGGATCTTCCTTGTTGAACGCCCATTGTCCAGTGTTAGGTGTTTACCTTGAGGTATGTTTATTCAGTGTGTCACATGAGCATCTGCAAGGCAGATAACAGCAATTTGTGGAACTTCTATCCTAAGCTGCAAATAACTCTTTTGTAATACAAGCTGCCTCGTCCTTCATGCACAAGAAAAAGGAGAAAGCGTTGAAACATACAATGAAAATTAACTGATAATTTACCATAGCTTAATAATGTTTCTTTTATTTCTTGTTAAAATGTAAAGCACTTCAAATAGTAGAATAAAGATTTATATTATCAGGGACAGTATTTAGAACTACAGCTCCTAAAGATAACCAGCTCCTCTCTTAAAAGGCCGTTTTGGAAAGCATTGCAAGGAGCAAACAGGAATTCTCCCCTTCCTATGTTCGCTGTGCGCCAGTGAATTCCTTGCTGCCTCTGACACACCGGATAGGTGGCATTGCTGGTATTCAGATATGGTGCATTATGGCTCAGTTCTGATGCTTCTTTGTTAGTTTTATGGTATAGCATGTACTTTATTTATTAAAGTACAAACCCTAATAAAAATCTTATGTAAAGCTCTCAAATGGTCATAGGCTTAATGTCCCTCCATCCTTTTTACAGGAAGAAAAATGACTAAAACTTGAAGTCAGACTCTGGCATGCTTGAATACCATATGCCTGCACTATTGAGAGACTGGAGCAGAGTATCTGGAGAAAGATGAGAGAGTGTGGGTGGCAATAGAAAAAACAACCATGACTGTAAGTTAGCAAGATAATATCCTTACTTTCTTCTGTGGGTCTCAAGAGTGATTAAAAAAACATTGGTGTTTTAAAAATATTGCTGAAGACTACAGTGTGACTCATAATGCTTCAGAGAATGGAATTCTTGGAAGTTTCACTGTAATGCCAGATTTTAGAATGGAGGGCAGCAGAGCTGCAGAGAAGTAACATGAGGCTATGTTGACGGAGAAAGAACATCTCTGAGGAAATGCAGGCGAGAGAGAAAGAAAAGAAAGAGAATGAGCCTGGGGAGAGATGACAAGACAATTATTTATACCGAGAACTGTTGCTTGCACTGGTGGGAATGTTTCTCTGCTTTTAAGATTATATTGGCCATCACGCCTGCCTACACAATGCTTGGTCATTGGTCATATACCTAGCAGAGGAAGATATGTAAATGTGTTGGCCAATCAGACAATGAAAGCAATTACACATCACTCTGAAAGTCCATCCTAGAGCTGACCTGAAACTTTTAAATGAAACTTTGGGTTTTTTTCTTTGGGGGTGGGGTGGGGTGGG
>WTSP01018978.1:0-11752 GCA_025331215.1 Actenoides lindsayi | reverse complement strand
GGTGGGGGGGTGGGTAGTACACTCAGATATTTTATGAGGGAATGTATTGGCTAAAAGTACATTTTCATTGGGAAGTTTTCTCAACTCAGACTCGACTTTCTGGTCAGAATAAAATAATGAAGAATGACAATTAACTGGAATTAAGTAGTAGCTTCACAGTTATGGCATGCACCTGATATTTTGCTTGATACTGTAATATACCTGTTTTATATGCTAAATAAGTACCTTTAGTGGGAAAGTGAGAAGTATTTCTCCCACCATTCCCCACAAGTACTGATTGGTACCTATACCCCTAAAGTTCCAAGGAAAGGGTTTGTGTATTTCACAGGCTATGATATTAGCAGGGGTATGGAAATTCCAGGCTCAGATCCTTGAACATGGGCTGGGCTTGTACTAGAACCGCCTTCTTTAAGTGAGTGTCCTAACTATCTGGCAGCTGAGGTATGATTGAATTTTCAGAATTACTTACAGAAGAAAATTATATTGTTTCTACTCAATATCTAAATGTTGAAATCCAGGCTGGTTTTTTTAAAGAGCATTCTTGTTACCTAATCTCTCCTATAAACTGTATAGTTTGTGCATATGGTTAAATAAAATTTGTTGATTCAGAGCACTGAAAATGTGTTGATGGCTTAAAGGTGGATAATACTGATGTCTAGATAGAAACTTTGTGTATCTTTTATACATTTACTGATTATTCATCTGAAAAGTCACATCTGAGAAATGTCATGACTTTGTATTTGGTACTTCCTCTCTGGGAAAAAAACCCAAACATATATCCAGCAGGGGAGCAAATATGATACCGTTTGTATAAGTGACGGTCGTATATCACAGTTAAATAAATGCCGTAAGTGAACAATTATTTGATATGTTCTTGGCTGAATTTGTTCATGTAATTTGATCGATGAAGTGTGTGGATAAAGAATAGATTAACAGATCATAACCAGTTCATGAACAATTCATGAACAGGAAGCAAGACTACAGAACAGGGAATTTGAATAATGTATATTTTATTTCACGTCTATAACAGGAAATCATCGATATTTTATTTGGCCAAAATGGAAAATGAAACTTTTCATTTCCTGTTTCATGCATATTTTTCTGGAAAACTAAATCTAGTTATATTTAGAAATGAAACATCTTAAATGAAAAAGGTGGTCTCTTATGAAAATGAGTCTAGATTTTTTGAGATTTAATGGGTTTATGTTTTAATGAATTCTTGATGTAATAATTTCACAATTTTCAGGTAGGTGACACATGGATTTTAGCCGTGTGGAACTGGCAACTTGAGTGAATGAAACATTCAGTCAAAAATTTGTCCAGCTTTCCTGGACTTATGATCTACCAATTCCCTCGTTTCCCAAAGCAGTGAACTGAGAAATGTTTATCCATTATAGGATTAGAGCAACTAATTTGCTCTTGTATTGCCTGTCATCCTGTAGATTTCATAATGCATGAACACAGCCAGACTGTTATGATCTCAGTCAGCAGTAAAATCTACAATGCATGATGATAGTAGGTTCTCAAGTAAACAGGATCTTAGACAGAGTGAAAAGATGCAACAAAAATTTGAGTAAACAACAGCAAGACAATCTGCATCTTCTCAGTTTATGTAGGAGATACGTTGAAACTAGGAAACATTTTCTGATATGCCCATTAATGGATGTACAACTCATCCAATCACTCAGGAGATAATACTGCACTTTTCTGTTCTGTGCATAAAAAATGTCATGCCAAATGACTCTGAGTGGTATCCTTAATGATGAATTTACAACCATCAGTAAGGAGCCTTCTTCGATTGTCTGCATTAAAGCAGCAGATGATTATAATCCCATCCAGTGATGCTTTTCCTCGGCCTTATTAAGAAGAGCAGAATACAAGGCAATCATACCCTTGGGTGTCTTTTGACTTGCTCAAAAGTATGGCTTAAGTGTTGGCTTCTTTTCCAAAATAAACCAAAATTCCATTTTACAATGATGACACATCCATAGTCTAAAAACAAATGACATGGGAGTGAAAATGAATGCCCTGATTGCTCACCTGATGTTAAAAATAGTACCAGGTTTCACAGGCAGTATTTAACTGGGCATATCTGTCAACTGTCAGTGCTGTGCATGGAAAATAGACACACCCCCCCCCCCCGCTTTTCATCGTCCCACAGTTTGGGCTTTATCTCATGCATTTGTAATGCAGTGCTGAAGTCTCTCTCAGAGCCCCTATGTGCCTGATGGCTTCTTCCCCAGCCTCTGGCCCATGAAACACTGTCTTACTTCATTGAGCAAGAGGAGCTTGACAGATCTAGAAATTAATTGTGAGTTAGTGGACACATTCAGTAACTGGAGAGATAAAGTCTGTTTTTCCTTTTTGCCAAGTCCTTTTTCTGAGGATTTGATTTATTAACAAAACAAAAGATTCCAAAGTGGGTTCATAATAACACAGAGTATGTGGTAAAAGATGAAGGAGATCTTTACAGCTACCAGCAGTGTCTTCAGGAAGTGACAATACACATCCCTCTGGATTGCTTCCTATCCAACTTTAGGAAAAGCAGAGGAAACTTTAGGAAACGCAGAGGAAACTTTAGGAAACTACAGTACATACCAGTATGTTTCAGTTCCACTGGTAAATCATTACTGAGTTTCTCCAAACCACTTTTTGTGTTCATGAGAATGTGGCTGAAGACTGAAGTTCAGTCAGCAAAAAAAATGAAAAGCAAGATCAATGACATTTCTTCCTTGATCTGCTCTTTTTTTTTTCCTGCCATTCTGTTCCTCCCAGTAGATAATTTCTGGAAATTACTTCACCTGAGTGAATCAAGTGAAGACATTTCATGCAATAGGAGAGGTCTTGCAGGTCATTTATGGAGAATCACAGAATTACAGAATGTCTTTGGTTGGAAGAGATCTTCAAGATCATCTAGTCCAACCTTCGATCCAACACTGCAAGCTCACTACTAAACCATGTCCCTGAGCACCAGGTCCACACGCCATTTAAATGCCTCTAGGGATGGCAGCTCCACCACTGCCCTGGGCAGGCCATTCCAATGTTTGATAACCTTTTCAGTGAAGGTCCATGGGTCCATATATTGCAAATTCTTTTCTTGCTTTTGCTTTACCACACCTTTGCTGTAATCAGGTAGATAGAACTATTGACTTAGTTTGATGGTGTGGTAGATTATTTAGTATGAGAGATACATAAGACAGCTAAACACTAACTAAAAAGATCTATAGATCTGATGAACATGAAAAAACCCTAGAGGTCAGCGTAATTATTCCAGTGGTATAAATTCTAGAGAAGGCAATATGGAGTTAAAAAAATAGGTAATATGAAATAGAGGAAATAAGACAACTAAGTTCCTTATAATATTTTCCTGTTCGAACTATTCATTATTCACTGACATGCATGCAATGGATGTGTTCCACTTATAGTGGGAAGAAATAGAAAGGAATTTGGTAATCTGCTTAATTTTTTGTAGCATTATCACTTTTGGAAATAAATATTTAATTCTACAAAATGCACAACTCCATGCCTCTTCCTTTCCAATGTTCCAAACGCATTTCGGACTAATTTTGATCTCAGTTTGCAATTGTATGCATGTATCTTTGTGTTAGTAGCACAGTCTGTTCTCTATGTCCATATGCTGCAAATCCAGTTGACAGCAGCGTTGCGCTCTATCCTTTCCTGGTTGTCCTTCATCACAAATGGTAAGTGATCAAATAACGAATTTTTTTTTTCCTTGCGTTGAACTGTCCTGAATTTCTTCAGGCCAATCCCATAGTTTTTTAAGCATCATCTCCCTTATAGCAATTTTAAAAAGTCATAACATGTACCTTTAAATTTTATTTATCACTTAATAAAATATGACTTTTCATAAACATATGTTTTTAAAAAATATCCTTAGGTTATGTAATTATTTTTTATTCTTGGAAAATCTTTCCACTATCAGGTCTTTGGCACTAACTAGATCTTTGGCATAATTATGCCTATGAAGCTCTGAAAAAGAAAAAAAATGAGAAAGCTCTGAAAGATGTTTCAACACAAATATTTTCAAGCTTACTAATCTTGAAGTGAGGTCCTGTGCTGTGAGATTCCACAGCGTGGCACGTCATTTGAGGAACTGCACATGATAACCTGGAATGATTAAATAAGGGTACTGAATTTTGGCTACTGTGAGGCATGTAAATCTTAACTGACTCTTCAGGCAAGAAAAGCAAGACCCATGAAGGAAATAGAAATATGACCTTTAAAATCCCACCTGGAATGCCTTAGAATGGATCTGAAAGTCCAGTCAGTCAAATGCAGACTGCTCAAGCACTGGTTACTTTATAAGGCAATGAAGGTGAGGGGGAGAAGATGGACAGAAGAAATAGAAAGCTTTGCCATGCTCCTTACCTTCATTGCTAGGGGTGTCAGTGAAATTTAAATCTGTTTATTGTTTATTATAGTGCCCATTACTCTATTACAGAAAATAGGATCCCCTTCTGCAAGGGTCCATGTGCCAATTCATCCTTGAAGGTCTCCAGTAAGAACAGCAGCTCTGAGATATTGTCTTTATCAGACATTCGGGAATCACGTCTGTGTCAGGGTCATTCTGGGCACTGGGAGAGCTATGTGTAGAAAGTTGAACTATCGTATCCCATCTGGCTGTGTCCTAAAGGTCCTTTTGAGATGGAGGGTATTTATTCCTTAAAAAGAAATGTAAACAAATGCTTCCATGAGCAAAGTCAAGAAGGAGCTAGTAACTTGGAAAAGACTGAGGAAACATCATTTGGGCCTGATCTTCTATGTTTGATGTTCACAAGAACCCCACAGACCAGACTATGGCATCCTTACTTTTGTGAGCATAAGCATTATACCCTGAGAAGACTTCATATACAAACATACTAGCTGAAGGATTTTAACCTTGTCAAGTAATGTATTTTCACACAGGAAGGACTGAATAGTGCTTACTGTTCCAGTTAGGATTTTTTTGGCTGTTGATTGTTGGTGTATTTACCACTGTAAACCACTTCTAAAATCTCTGAAGAAGCAGGTGGAAGGCCAGGAAGATGAGAAACACATGGAGTAGTCAATTAAGCGGAGGTCATAAATGAACCTCTTTTCAAGTGGCATCATCAAGAATTTGTCTGAAAAGAGAATTTTGCAAAGAGGGAAGCAGGTGTCAAATTCCTTTTGGCAGCTGGATGCTTAAAAATGTTTAAAATGAAAAGCTACCTGATCTAAAGCTCAAGACACTGAGAGGATGTGGAAGGGAACATGTATCGAAGGAGTCTGCAACTCTTGGGCTGTAGGGAGTGTGCAGACTGGTGAGGAAATGTGCTGACATGACTGAGTCCTGGCAGGATTTAGGACACTGGCACTGTCAGTGAGGAGAAACTTGAGAATGATTTTTGAGCTCTGTATTCAAACAGCTGTCTGTCTTCCGCAGCATGCTGTAGGAAAATAGAGGTTTTGAACCATTAGAAAAGCAAAGGAAGTGCAATAGCCCAGATTTTGATCATAATTACACCCAGGTGGTTCTGAAGTGACTACACCCGTGTCATTGAAGTTACACCAGTGCAAAACTTGTGTGAGAACTGATTCAAGCCCTTTGTTTTCTTGCATTTGTGTACCAAAAGAGCACTCTAACAGCTCTTAGTAAATAATAAATTAATAATGATATGATGATCTCCCTTATGACTGGAAGAAGTACAGAAAAATTAGTGTCAGAGTAAGAATTTGCTTTCAAAAGATTATTTGAATGTGTCATTTCTAGATTTTTATCAGATATATGATGCTTTGATGGACTGATCTTATTTTTTATTTCAAACACCAGAAACATCAAATTTACTCAGTATATGGTGAACAATACAAAACCTACAACTTACAGCTTATAGATCAAATCATAAGACCTCTGATCTGTTTATTGTAAAACACCTTTAAATCCCCAGCAGAAACTAGTAATGAAAACAGCTAATGAAAGCAAGTGCTTTTTGCTGTCTCCGTGCTGTAAAGCAAATAATATTTTAGTAGTTGGTTTCGTTTGTGTTTCCCCATTTGTGCCTCAGAATACAGCAGATTGCAACGTTACATCACATTTTTAATGACTGGAACCATGTCCTGAGATCCCCCTCTGACCACACCACAGCTTCCTTCTTTCTTTTCCCCTCCCGGCTAGAGGACTGTATGTAATTATGCTGAGGACATAATTCAATTAATTATTGACGGAACACGTAATCACCACTCGGATCTCTCTCTGATAAACCTCTTCGCTGCTCTCTGACTTCTGTTTGCCATGCACTAAGGAGATGGAAAAGCAGTAAAAATGCATTTCAGAGATAGGATGTTTCTCAATACTCTGTATTAGCCGGAGAGGCTTCTGACACCCTCGGCACGTCAGATGTAAGGCATATTGTTCTCGTCTGCGCTAAACAAGTATCCCCGAGAAAGCTCAGTGGGATGGGAGTTATGATTTAAGTGGAGAACATAATAGGAGAGGATAACTTTGATTTGTGCAAAGGAAAAGTGTGATCTCTTTCAGGGATTCCGGGCATTCACAGAATTTTTTTTTCTACTGCTGCTGATTAAAGAGAAAGTGATAAATAAGAGCTCTGTGTTCGGTTTAAAGGAGGAATGTAGCTTTCTACAGCTGATTTATTTAGGGGGGGAGGGAAAAAAAAAAAAAAGAAATCCTGACCTTCAATAGCCTTTGACCAAAATCTGCTAGCATCAGAAAGCAAAGACGAGGCTGATTCTGTAACTATTAAGTGATCATTTCTGTCCGTATGACCGCAAAATGCCCTGGGGGCCGGGCCGGGGGGGGGACACGTGCCCGGGGGTTGCCCGTAACTTCGGATTACAACTAAAGCATGCCAAAAGCGGATAAGAAAAAGAGATAACGAGGTGAGAAAGCAAAGAAGGGCTTTATTTTAAAGTAAGGGAAACTAAGCTGTGGAAAAAAAAAAAAAAAAAGAAAGAAAAAAAAAGTAATCGGGTAGGTCGAGGCTGCCCTTGTAGCCTGTGCGACCTCAGCTAACCTGATGGGGCTTTGGGGATGGGAGCGGAGCTGCACGGTCTCTGACACCCGCCGAAGGGCAGGTGGGTGCCAGGCATCAGCTTCGGCCTTCACACGTCTCGGGGAGCCGAGCGGAGCCGAGGTGGGCGCTACCGAGGGACCCAGCTCTGCAAGGGGCTTCTGGGCCTCCTGCGCTCGGCCCCGCCCGGAGGCTGCGGGCGGCGAGGGGACACGGGGGGCACCCACCGCCCTTCCCCTGCGGGTACGTGAGAAAGTCCTTCGCGGCGGCCTCCTCAGAGAAGACCCGCTAGGCGGGTTTGCGGGAGCTCCTCTGCCTTTGGTGGGTCTGGGGAAGGCTGTGCGGGGGCAGGGGGTCGGTGGCAGTGTGCTGCCCCGGCAGCCGCCCTCCACCTGCATCTGGCACAGGAGCAGCACCTTCACCTGCTCTCTACAGCCCGGTGTCTGTGCCCGCCTCCCTTCCTCTCCCTTTCTTCTGGATGTGCCAACATGACTTTTGTTCCTTCCGTGCTGGGAACAACGTTCAAAGGGAGCGGGGCGTCGCCGTCCTTAGGCGAGAAGCAGCTGGGTCTGCTGATGCTTGGGAGTCTGGGACCGAGGAAAAGCTCTCGTCTACCCTTCGGGGAGTGGCGGGGAGTGAGCCGAGGGCATCGGCCCATGCACCAGAAGAGAGGCAGGGACGGTGGCTGGGAGCGGCTCAGGCACGGACACCTTTACCGTGCCTGGGCAGACGCTGCCCACG
Organism: Actenoides lindsayi; assembly: GCA_025331215.1. Classification (NCBI taxonomy): domain Eukaryota; kingdom Metazoa; phylum Chordata; class Aves; order Coraciiformes; family Alcedinidae; genus Actenoides; species Actenoides lindsayi. The sequence goes on along the minus strand of WTSP01018978.1, from coordinate 4,001 downwards.
CCGGGAGGACCGAGGCGCAGCCGGCCCTGCTGGGGCTGCTGCAGAGGTTCTCCCTCCGGGGAGGAAGGTCGAGGGCTTGGCCGAACGCTCTGTGCTTAGCGCCCAACACGCAGCTGGGGAAAGCAAGCACACCTCAAGCCGCCGCCGCAGCATCAGCGGAGGTGCCCGAGACGGGCGGATCCGGTGCAGCCCTGAGCCCGGTGCTACGGACGGGCGTCCGCTCACGGGTGCAGAGGGAAGGTGAAGTGCGGAAGGGTTTTAGGGCCCGGCGGAGTTGGTTGCACGGCCAGACGGGTCAGGAAGCCCGAAGCGGGCACCTGAGCAGGATCTTTCGACACTTAAGCCAAAGTGGCCCGATTTCCAGGGGCGCTGCCCTCCCGCCCCTCCCGCTGGGGCTGCGGGGGCGAAGGGGACGGAGGAGCAGAATCAGAGCCGTTGGTTTAGCTATGAGAGACTGCCCGGTGCTGCCTGTCTTGCAGGGTACCGGCGGGAGAGGTTACGTGGGCTGATCTAAACAGTGAACGTTGAGGGGCAGGGTCGTTGCGGGTACAGAGAAACATTGTAAGGAGCAAGACAGGAGCTGTAACGCCTTTACAAACAACTTTCCGCAGGTTTAGCTTAGTACCGCGTGTGCGACTCGCAGTATTGGGGGAAGCGGAGTCCCCGGCTTTGCCCTCTCCAAAAATTAGTCAGGGACTGAAGGGCTCAGGCGCCTCGTCCCGCTGCTGTCAAGGGCAAGGAGGCGTTCAGAAGCATAACGGGAGGTGCTTAGATGCCCGCTGTTTCTGGGAGGCTTTGCATAGCTCCTGCGGGTCTTGCGGGATGCTCTCCACTCTAGGCTTCACCTGTCGGGCTCCGGGGGAGCCAGCTCCGGCACTCCGCACCCTCTGAAACGCAGCTGCCGGGCCCGCGGAATGGGTAAGCCCCGCACCGCTGGGCTGGGCGCTGCCCTCCTGCTCGAGCCCCGCAGCCGCCGTCGCTCGGCGGGGGCGGCCCCGCCTCGCCGCAGGTGCGGTTCTTTCTGTCCCCGGCTGGCCTCCGGCACCGCAACGGGGCAGCTCTCCCGGCCAGGACGGCTTTCCGCCGCCTGTTTTTTTGGCCGGCACTCACTTGCCTGCACGGCCCCGGCCAGCCCTGTACCTTCGCCCTCTCAGGGCTAAGCCCCGGGGGCGGCTCGCCGGGGTCAGAGAGGGAGCGCAGAGACCTCCGGGCCGGTCTCTAGGACCACCGAGCTTCGGATTTTCCCTTGGGGACGCCCAGTACCTCCCCTTCTCCTTTGGGTCGCGGGCGGTGCGCGCTCCTGCCACAGCCGAGCGAGAGCCCGGCGGCGGGCGCGGCCGTGGCTCGCCGCCCCCGAGCCCCCAGCAGCGCATCCTCTCCCGCCTGCCTCTTCGTCTTCCCCTCCTCATCTGCGAGGAAGGTATTGGAGGTAGACAAAGGGAAAGCGAATGTGCCTGTCTGAAGATAGAGGCAGTCAACGTTAGACGTGTATTTACTCAACCTTTATTATTTAAAAAAATTCATTAAAAAAAAAGGTGAACGAACGTCTTACAAAACCCCCCCACATAAATAGGACATTCCGTTCAGCTCTGGCTATTGGCAGTTCTAGTACTTGACAACATCAGACGCGATTTCCTGGCATTAGAAAACCCATTTCAAAATCGGTCATCACAAAGAAATACTAGAAATCCCAGTTAGCACTTGATAGGCAGCACGGAGCACTTGTACACAACTTTTCAGACACACACCCGCGCACACACGCAGCTGGGAACAGATCCCGTAGGAAGAGAGCCTCCTTAAAAAATAGTAAACGCTTCTCCAAAAAAAAAAAAAAAAAAAAAAAAAGGAGAAAAAAAAAGAGTTATTTACAAAACGCACATGGAAATACAGTATCGACAGAGCGTGGCTGGCAAATCAACATGATTTGAATAGAGAAAGGACTATGGCACATCTTGCTCGAAAGCTCGCACAGCAGCCTCTTTCGAGTGTCCCCGGGGGAAGACAGCTTCTGCCATCCGCGTCGCAGTGCCTTCTCCCTTCCCACCTCTCCTCCCGCCCTCCCCTCGCCTCCCCACCCCTGCACTTCTTGCCAGGTCCTTTTTACACTTGGATGACCACCGTGCTGGGGCTCTGGAGCCGGGTTTTGTACTGGTCTAGCCAGGTCCTCAGCTCCGAGATCTTGTAGCCCTCTGGTCCTCTGCCTCCCTGGTACATCACCTTCTCCTCCTGGATGATGTAGAGCCTCTCGAAGTAGGCACCGTAGGCGGCGCTGGAAGCATTGTCCATGGTGTCCACGGCCAGGGGGCAATCGGGCGCCCCTTCCCTCATCAGCTGAGCAGCCCGCAGCCTGTCCTGGAGGCACTGGTGCTTGGGGATGTTGTAGGCTGCGTCCGAGCTGACCCAGCCGTCGGAGGGATGTGCTTCTTCGATGTACACCAGTAGGAAGTCAGCAATGTCCACGAAGTGCGCGGCCAGGCGCTGGAAGGACCTCAGGCGGGCCATGAACGGGGGTCAGGTGCAGCTGCCGAAGTTGAGGATGAGGGGTCTTTTGCCGCGGGCAAAGTCCAGGATTCGAAGCTTCTTCTGCCCGTCCAGCTGGATCACCTCCGGGTTGGGGGCTACGGAGCCCACGTGCGCCGACTTGAAGAAGTCCAGCTTCTGCCCGTGCCACACGGCTTTCAGCGACTCCAGCGTGAACATGCGGTTGGAGTCGGACACGCAGACCGGGGGATCGTCGGGGGGCGGCCCCTCGCTGGCGCTTGCCGCCTCCTCCGCCGTGGGCATCATCAGCATCTTCTTCCTAATGCACAGAAAATCCAGGAGCCAGAGCATCACGGCGGTGAGCAGGAAGCGGGGGAAGAGGAAGATGCAGGCGGCCGCCTGAGTGAGCAGCTGCAAGGTGTGAACGCCAAGGGAGTGGAGCATCGCAGCGGCTTGTGCTGCAGGGCGCTGGCTGCCTGGGGGCCCCCACGCACCCTGCTTGCTGGGGTCTGTGCAGCACAGCTGAGATCCCGCTTCTCTTTAAGCCCATTTTATAGTCAGGGATTTAAATGAAAAGTGACTCCACCTCCGGCCAGAACCCGCCCCTCTGGAACTTGAGCCTGGGGATTACCTACCCCTCCACTCTAATGACCTAAAAATACACAGACAAAAGGGGAGAGAGCCCCGGCGGGAGCTGCGAGGGACGTGCAACGAAGCAGGGAGCAGCCGCTATCAGGCACCAGCAGAGAGTCCGAGATAGGGCACCGCCGGGGTCCCGAGCCTCAGATAGCGGCAGGCGCTCACAAACAGCCCCGCCAAGGACAATGCAACAGGCGCAGCCCGACCCCAGGCCAGGCCCGACCCGACCCGGCCCGGCCCGGCCCGGCTCGGCTCCGCCCGGCTCCGAACGGGTTGTGAGAGTGAGGGGCCGGAGCGGGAGCGGGGGCCGGGGCCGTGATCGTCCCGGCAGCGCCTGCAGGTGACAGGGACGGGCTGGCCGCGTCGAGTCCCTCCCCACGCCTCCCTCCCCTCCCCGCCCCGCCAGGTCCGGTCGCCCCTGGGCACGGTCTCCGCCCCGCCACACGCCCCAGCACCGCGGGGGCCCAGGGCTCGAACCCGCGGAGAAGCCGCGCCCTCGTCCTTCCGCGGCGGGACGGGGAGCGGCCCCGGAGGATGGGGCGTGCGGCGGCAGGTGAGCCCGGGCAGGGCGCTCGGGGGAGCGGGGAGGTCGCGGGGAGCACAGCCCCGGGGGCCGCTCGCTGCCCGCGGGCAGCCGGCCGGAGCTGCGCGACGTCGGGTGTGAGACAGCCCCGGGCTGGCGGGGGGACGGCGGCCCTGGGAGGTGGCTCCGGGCGGGCTGTGGGGACCCGAGTCCCCTTCCCTAGGAGGGCGAGAAGTGGGGTTCACCCCCCCCGCCGTGGCGGGCTGGAGCAACGGGAGAGCTGGTCCTGCCGGGAGGGCACCCGTCCCCTCTGCTCTCCCCGCAGCCGCTGGGCTGGGGACCGTGTCCCTCTGGGGCG
>WTSP01018977.1:0-24679 GCA_025331215.1 Actenoides lindsayi | reverse complement strand
CCCAGCCAGGGCTCTGGGCAGCACTTCGGCAAGCCTGGACTGTGTCTAGGCTGTACCTCAGTTTCCCTCGGTCGCAGAGCAAGCGTTATCACACCTTCCTCCCTCTCAAAGACCCTGCCAGGAAAAATACACTAATTTATAGATGTCCGGGAAGGAGAGATAAGGGACACAGAAAAGCTGCTAAGTGCCAAAGAAACAGTTCTTTCCTTTCCCCTCCCTGTAATAGGATAGCATGGAAGAGAGACTTAAAATCTCAAGGGGTTCTACCTCATTACCAAAGGCCTGACTTGACACTTGCATTAAATCTACAATTCACAGTATGACAGATGTTGTGTTTTCTTTGAACTGAAAGGGAGGAACGTCTTTCTGGCATTAAAAGTTACTCTGAAAGTGTTAACATCCAACTCGAAGAAAGGTTTGCAGTTGTGAAAAGACACACTCTACCCAGCCCTAGGAAAGCCATCTGAGAGTCCTGAAACACTGGTTTGGCTCAGTTACTTAATACCTTACACAAGGCTACAGCTGAATCACTAGTGGCAAAAGGAATATTTAATAAAAAGTGAGATTAAAGAGCTGTCGTTTGTACCCAGTTAGCTGCTATCAGAGCTGACCTGGAGAGGAGAAAAAGGAACAACCATAGTCACAATTGTATTTGCTCAAATTCTGCCCAAAATGATGATGCCATGTCTGTTTCAGCCTGCAAACTGAACCTGATTTCACAGATGGTGGTTATTCACTAAAACACTACTCCCTGATCTGCTAATTCCAGATAAATAAGCAACTAAACATTTTCAACAATATCTGGTCAAGTAGGGATGCACCTACTGTCCCTGGGGTAGTGATTCTAAACATTGCTGCCAATTGGGTCAAGGATTCGGTTTGATTTTGTTTTATTCTAGGAGACTGTGGTCTGTGAACAGGCTGGATAACCTTACACATTCAAAGCCCTGGAGGCATGATTAAGCTCAACCAAGTTCTCTTTAGCTGGACTTCCTTCTAGTGTTGTATTAAAAATATATACTGATTAGAGATGTGGAATATCAAAAAGCCCCAAAACTGGGCTGCATCATCCTGTGTACTGACACACTGTCTAAAACAGAGCTCAGCTCATGGCTGCTCTATTTGATACCGGTCAGTGAGACACAAACTCAGGTTCAACCTCTGGATACTTCTAACCAACATGAACAACAGTGATGCGCAGAACAATTATGTTGCCTGGTGTGTATGTACACGCAATGTTGTGGGTTACATCTGTGTAGAAATAAGTATAAATAGCCATAAACAAGGCTCTGAGCATCCATAGGGTGTACAGGCCAAGTTCTGTTATTTTATGCCTGCGTAAATCAGGGACACAACTGCTGACTCCTGCCCAGTCACAATAGTGTAAAATTGACACAGTGAAAAGTCCCTCTAATCGCATGTTTTGTGCCCAGAGACACATGCACACACACATCTTCAAAGACTCTTCAACAGCTCGAAACACAAACTTTCATCTCCAAAGCCAACGCTAGCGAGAGCCCTCAAACATCGCGCGTGGTCGTGTTCTCGCGTAAAAGCTCCTGCTGATGCTGCGGGAGGATTTAACCGCTACTCTTGTGACTACAGCCAGATTTAGTTTGCTGCAACAGCTCATAATAGACTTTTCCCCCCCACTTCTCCATCCAGACTGCCATCTGCAAAGAGTTTAGCTTTTAAAGGCTGAAATGAAAGCTGCACTGGAAGAGCTGTACCTGAAATACTGTTAAAATAACGCATCATAAAACAGGTTCTCGGGCTGACTCAAATGCATGAACTTCTGCTAAGGTCAGACTGACCCCACTCAGGTGAGGCTTCTGCAAAGTGAGTGTTGCTTTACACAAGTAACTCAAGACAATCCCAATAAGCAAAATGAATGGTAGGTAATTGTCATAGAGAAATAGTCACTCTTGTGCTGTTCCCACAGGAAACATTCCTTCCGTAATAGCTCTGATTAGTTTCCATGGTAGCCAGCAGCATCTTTAAGCCAGGGCACTGAGCTTCCCTCAGCATTGCCTACACTTGACTCACCACCTTTCCTCCAGCACAGATGGCCTTGGCAGCTCTGTGGTCTGTGCAGACACATATACACCTTCACACCCATGCTCTTCTGCTCAAGAACCTCATGTAATTCTCAACACCAGCACTCAAAAGTAAAGATAAGTTCTCATAGTTCCTGCAGCAGCCTTAGTCTATCTCTGCTGCCAGTATAAATATAATCTGCTTTTTCATTTTCTGGAGTCATTATAAGTCTACCCTGGACTCAATTAGTTTTCAAGAGTGTATATAGGAACAGCAGAGGTTCTAGAACACAACTATAAATCACCCGGGAAAGCTGCTCTGGGTGACCCTTCTTCAGCAGGAGAGTTAGATGAGATGATCTCCAAAGGTCCCTTCTAACCCTCACTATGCTGGGATTCTGTGACAAGTCCACAGTCAAGTTCTAGCCTAAGATGTACACGTGCAGGGGTTCACGTTGAGCTTGTGTGATAAATTGATGAGATGTAATAAGGAATTACCAAATGGTTCTCTAAAGATGCTGGTAAACTCTCTAAAGATGCTGGGAAACAACACGTTCAAAGAAGCACAGAAAAATGTGCTTCTTCACAAGGAGCAGAGTGAAGACTTGCAGCTCCCTGCTGCAGGATGCAATAGAGGGTAAAAAAACTTGCATATATTTAAGAGTTTGGGTGAGTTCATGGAAAATATAAAAATCTACTCACAGCAATTAAATATAAATATAGAACTTCTGGTACAGGGAATCCCTGAACTGCCTGGAGAGGATCCTGGACCAGTATCATTCTGTGCTCGTGCTGTTCTTACACTTCACACTGTTTCCCCCCTCTTGGAGGTGCTAAGTCTCATATACCCACGATTTAGCATGGTACAGCTGTTCTTTTTTTAAGAACTTAGCCATTGGTAGCTTTTGGGCCTCATCATGGGTAATATAAAAAAAGAATTCCTTCTAAGAACTTCAGCCAAGATTTTTAAAGGTTGGCTCATAAATCTGTATTCAGGAACTTAAGTAAAAGTGGTCTGATCAAAATATTGAGCATACAGCAGCTGCTACTGAAGTCAGCAGTTAATTTTCTTTTTCTCCATATGTAGGCATTCCAGAGTCAGACACGGGCTCATGTAAAATTTGGTTGCTAAACTCCAAGCTATATTCTGCACAAAACTCTGCTCAGCTGTTCCCTAACCTGGAGTCTCCTAAATTCCACAGACACATGGTCTTTTAAAAGCATTCCCCTGGCACCTCTGCACATTGCCCCAGGCTGGCAGCCCGTGCCCAGGGCCAGGCAAGATCCAGGAGTCAGGCATTCCTTCGCTTCCCTGGGCCCTCAGTACATACTTACCAAACTCGGAGAGCTTTGAGTGTCACAGTTAAAGATCAGCTCTTTCTCCTAAAACCTAGCCAGAGGGAAGAAGAAACAGGTAACTCCTAGGACATGCAACAAATACCCGTGGGGGTCACTTTCTCTTCACCGTGGCCGCTCAAGCCCATCCATATAATATTCCAACAACGGTTATTCTGTGTAAAAATATGATAAGGTTAATGTGCAAAAAATACTGTGAAAGAAATACAGTGAGCTATGCAGAGCATGAGCACAGGAAAATGCAGGATTCTGTATTCTAGAAGCATGGGCACCAGTTCAGGTATTCCAGAATGATTTCCCTATCTTCTGGGGTAACAGATATGGACACAGGAGCTCTCTCAGCATCAATCTGTACATGAGGTGGGTGCAAAGGGACTGTGTTAGGAATGCATTCAGGGGCAGTTCTTGGCTCATGACTACCTGCCTGCACAGACCTCTTGTGGTGTGCCAGAGTGGAGCCTTTTCCCATCTTTAAAGGGAGCTTTCCTGCCCTTCTCCATCTCCCCTGCCACAGAGCCACATGGTATGGAAGTCAAGCCCCACTACAATTTCTCAGTTTGTAATGCTAGAAATCACTCCCCTGAGGGGTGACTAGAACAGAGAATCGAGTGCAAGGGAGAAGGACAGAAGATCATAATTGACTCAATTCATCACAAGGCTTTACAATTTGTCAGATTGTTGTCATCACTATCACTTGCTGCCAGAAGAAGATTAATGGTTGCAATGATTGTCAGTCCCAAATTTGTGTTGCCTCACTTACATCCCCTCCATTACTGTTTCTTCTAAGGTAGCTCCCTTATTAGTGGCTGCATAGTAATTGAGACCTGAGCAAGGCCACTGCAATAATGAAGAGAGACATGTTTCTTACCCTAGGAGGAGAGCTGGTTAGATTTGTCATAGCTAAACTTTATTTTTTCAAAATAGCCCAAAATAAAAACAAAAAATAAGACAGACCTAACAAATGAAAACCCTGCATATTTGTCATGTCATGCTCAGGGAAAAAGAAAACAAAGCCAGCAAAAGTTTTTCCAAGCTAGAGCCTAATATGACAATTTAAGGCACTGAGAAGCTCTGGTTCTTCCCTTCTCAGCTGCCAGTTGGCCAAAGGTTCCAGCTCGAGCACAGTAAACAAGTGATCAGCAAGTCTGGGAAGAGCTCAACACCCCAGACAGTTGGAAAATAGGGACAAATAAAAGCAGGAAAATCAACAGACTCAACCAGCCATCACAAGGTAGGTGATCCCAGGCTCTGCAGCACAGAAAGCGCTAAGGGGAGCGTATATAGGGAGCCTATAAGGCTTTAAAGTGTGAGAACTCAGTGAGCAATGTGCTCTCAGAACTTGTGCTGACTTCACATTTTTGGACAGAGTTCAATTTCATTACTAGAAAAATTTGAGGTAAACCATCCAATCCTTAACAAAAATTGAAAAAATGCCAAAAATTCAGAAGCCAGAATGTCTCAGAGCTCTTAACATTAATTATTAGTAAACTGATGACCAGTGGTCATCTTCAAGTCCCTCCCTCTTACTTAATTCTCCTCCTTGCCCTTACTCAAAACTTTCAGCCTGAAAATTTTGCCATAACAAAGAACAAGAGATGCGAACAACTTTTCAGTTAAGCTCACCAAAACTAGCAAAGCATTCCCGATGAAGGCTCAGTCCCACCATTTCCCCCCTGAGTACGCCTCTAATATTGCACATAGTCAAGGTACCACTTGCCTAAAAAAACAACTCTGCTCCCAATGTTGTTCTGGATGGAGCGTGGGAATACACACAGCTTAACCTACAGATTCATTTTTTCCTAGAGAGTCGAGGAAGCAACAGCCCCTGTAGCCCTTTACATTTTTATAACAGCAAAGCACCAGCAAATCCCACAACACTTTAGGAAAATATTACATTTAACCCCTTTGTGGTCTTACCTCAGGCACAACAAGGTGAATGTTTAGGTGCAGAAGGACCAGAGACATTGCAGGACCAGCTAAATCTCCGCACAGCAAGCTTGATGTGGTAGCAGGGACCTCCCAACCTCCCTTCTTCCCCTCTCACTGAGAAAACAGGCCAAGGAGCTTACGTTGCCTCTTATATATAATCACCCTTACAGCTGCACCTGCTAAGACAATTAACCTCAAGTCAATTAGCACCTAATGTAATCACCTACAAGTAAACAGAGAGGCTAATGCAGCTGTAGTAGCTGGCAGACTCAGTCGAGGTTCTCTTGGCTTTAAATCTTGGTGTAGCACAACAGCACATGTACTAAAGTCATAACTCAGTCCCAGGTCACCAAAAAGGTGATGAGACAATATTCACTGCAGGGAAGAGGGCACCTCTGGGAGCCCCGCTTTCCTTGTGTCATCTGGGGTGCCACTAGTACCTTCTCCTACCTGTGGGAATGACTTAAATGTCAATATCTACCCCTAAAAAAGTCTGTGTAGGCATGTATAGGTAATACTGATTTGTAGAATGAAATATATGTGCCTATTTAAAATACATGCATGTACAGGATTGCATGTAAATGATTCTACATCTAAATTCCTGTTGCTGGGCCTAAATTAAGGATATCAGAGATTGAAAACCAAATGCAAACTTCATAAAGCAGCATGTTTATAAGGATGACCTTTAGATAACAATTCAAATGTAGCCAACTACTTTAAGAAAAGAAAAAAAAGACATAAAGGAAGTTCAGATGCTTATCCCACTGACCCAAACCACTTGTCATTCCCTTTCTGGGTGTCAAAAGCCCAGAAAGTCTTCACTCTGCTGCCCAAACCTCTAGTTCACCTCCCAAAAACACCTACGACTCACATCATGTGTCAGTAAAAAAAAAAAAAATAATTGTAGAGAAAACTGAAAAAGTGAAGAGGGAGTAAAGACTGAAATGTAATATTGAAAAAGGCCAGGAGGGAGCTGTATATGTGGGATGGAGAGTTGCTGGAAGACACGATGATTACTTTGCAGGTCAGAATGCCCCCGCTGGGTGTACAAAAAGTCCGAAGAACAGGTTCAGGTCCCTTAGGGGGGGTGAGGAGAGTCTTCAGTGGTAACGAGAAGAGAGATGTCATTTCTTCCCAAGCAGAGCCAGGTTAGGCAGGCGTGAGTGATGCCCTGGGAGGGGCCTGCTGAGCAGCAGATCCTTCTGCTCTGTTGACTGGATGTCACTGGGTTGTCCCAAGGATGAAAAAAGGATAGGCAAAATTCAGTGTTATAGTAACAGCAGAAGGATTTAGGGGAGAAAGGCTGGAAAAAGCCACGGTACTTTGGAGAACAAGAAAGGATTAGTCGAATTGCAGGAAAGCAAAAGAGGCTGATGGCATTCGAGCTGGGCAGCAAGGAGCTGGAGGGTCTTCAAAGAAGGGGAATCGATTTGGGGGGGGGTTAGCAAAAGTTTTTAGGGGAATAGTTGCAGGAAAGGGGTGCTGACAGGGTTTGAGGCATCTCAGGGAGGTTTTCACGAGGCAGAGTTTGAGAAAAGACACTGGGCTGCAGAGCTTGCTGGGTGAGAAAAGACATTCCTGAAAGGGGCAGCAGGGAAGTCTGGCTGGAAAAGTGTTTGCTGTTCCTGATGCCACCACACCACGGGCCTTGAGCAGCCCTTCAGCCTCTCTCCAATCTGTCCAAGCAAAACCTATGACAGCAGCAAAGGGAAACTCCCAGCAGATAGTCCCATCTGCTGTCCTTAGGCTGACACTTACCCAAAACCTCCTCTTATGGCAAATATAATTATTATTTACTCTCAGTGGTAATTTAGGGCACTGAATCCTTTCCAAGCCTGTGTCAGTGAAGTTGAATTTTAAAAGGACTGGAGCAGGAAGTTGTAATATTTGCCTGGCTGGTTTATTTTGTTTTTATTTGAATTCCACATTGGTTGAAGGGAGGGAAAAATATTTTTCCTCTGCCTTCATCCCGGTATCGATCAGTGGGAAGGTGGAGCCTGGTTCGTTAGACTAGTATAAAAGGCAGAGCCATTCTTGCTTCTGTACAGTCCTAGGGAATTCAGAATATTTTTTATAGCTGGCTCATTCTCCTCCCAAGGCTGCACACATGGTTCTAAAAAAAGGACAGAAATGCCATTTTGCAACTAGTTTCAAAATGTGTTTTCATTCCACACTTTAATAAACCCAAGGCCTTTCTAACATTTTCCCCAAACTGAATGCTCTCAGAGGGTCACTTTTACACTGAGAACTCAGAATTTGCAGCAAGGGCTGGGGTCTGACACACAGCCCAGCACCGGCTCCTCCGAGGCAGGGGGAGCTGCCTCCAGCTGCAGAGGGCAGGTTCACATCCAGCAAAAGCCACTGGAAGCAACCATCCATCCGCTTCCCTCACTCTGCTCCTCCTGGTTCTTGCTCCTGCTGACTCCTTTACACAAACACTAGCTGACCACTTTTTTTTTTCTTAAGGGCTAAATTTTGGTCAGGTTAAATCAGACCGTGAAGCTATGGAAATGCTGGTGCTGACACAAGGAAAGGCACAGAAATGTACAGCCAAGGGGGAGAAGGAAGAAAATATATCTTTTTTCAGAGACAGTCTCATCTTATATGGGCTTAAGCTGATATGGAGAAGATTTAGAACCGTCATCTACTGAGAGATAGCAGGAGGGACAGAAAGTGCTCCACTAATGGACAATTGTCCTGCTACCTGTCCCTGAGGTGCTGAGCTACCGCAAGAGACAACCAGGAGAAAACAAGCACTTTTTTTTAGGTGCTAGCCCAGGTGCTTTTTAAACCAGTCTCCTCAACAATAAATACGTTCTCGGTGGAGCTGAGTTTGATTTCTTCACGGTGCTGGATGTAGAGTGAGGTTAGTGTCTCTGCCATATTGGCTAGAGAGGAACAAGGAGGCTGACCCTTCCTGTCGGGCAAGCAGCCTGACATGGGAACTCCACAGATAGCCTTGGCTCGTGCTGGAGATCTGTTCTGCCAAAGAGTGCCTTTTGAAGTCATCTTCCTTGGGTCTCAAGAAGGCCAAGATGGTATTTTCCAGATAAATGAATATAGATGTTTTTAAAGCTGTTGTAGGGGGTTTTAAACCTGACTACACCCATGATGTGCTATCATGACTTCGCTTCTTGGTAGTTTAATGGTCTAACTGAACCTTCTGAGAAGAAAAAGACATTGTATTTTATATATATGTATGTGTGTGTGTGTATATATATATATACACCCCCCCCCATCTTTTATTGCATTTAAGATTTTTCCCTTTCAGCTGAGAGTCCCTGGGCTAAAGAAGAAAGCTTTTGACCCAGAGTCTCTCCAGAAGCAGCTGTCAGCCTGCACGAAGCCTCGTGCTTCCACGGCCTGGCCCTGCAGTGGGACCACTGAAACGACTCACGCCCAGCCTTCCACAAGACATCCTTTCAGGCACACGAATCCCAGATGAGTTTTGAGCCAGCAGTTCCTGATCTGTAGGTGGTGATCGATAGGCGATCAATAGCTGTGTCGCAGCACTGCTAACAGAGAACCACTGATGAAGGAGCTAATTGCAGATCTTGATCCCCGGCTGTCTCATGCGAAAGCCCAATAAGTGACAGCAGCGGAATTTGGTGACTATTTTAGAAGCAGTTTGAGCTAAAGATCTGCTCTGCTCTCTTGTAATCCTCACTTCAGAAAACCACGAGAGGTATTTGATCACGGAGTGACAGCAGCCGTCGGCCTTTCATCGGTCACTTTTAACAATAAACCTTCCCGCTTGTGGTGAGTTACTTATTAAAATACAATAAACCTTTCCACTTGTGGTGAGTTACTTATTAAAATAAAAATTGGTCATTTTTATTGGGACACCAGAGTTCCCCGCGGATCTTTTTTCCCACTCCAGTGTTATTCCTGAAATTAGCACAACCTACGGCAGCTTGTGTTAACTCTTTCTTATGCTAAACAGCCCTTGTTAGTTTAACAGGACAAAAGCTTTGATTGTAAGTGCAAATATGTGTGAGAATCCAGAGTCAAAGCACATTGGTGGCTTTTTTTTTTGCTGAATGACTTGCTTTGGTGCAAGTTTCCAAATAAAGGTTTAATTGCAGCCGCTTGCGTCAATTACAATATCAAAGCGCAGAAGTTATAAAAACAGAAGGTGCGCACACAATGGCTGTTTCACAGCCTGTTTTGAAAACAGATTAAACACAGTCATAATGATCATTGCTTCAAAAGAACCCGGAGATTATCAGAAACAGAACAGACTGTAGATTTTAATTGAAAACGCTGGTGAATCCATTGTGCCCGGCGCGGCAGCTCGCTGCGCTCCGCGGGATGCTCAATGAGCGGCTTTACCGGGGGAGGGTTGAGCCCGGGAGATAAACACGGCTGTGGCACCCGGCTCTTCAGAGTGCCGTGCCTGGGGTACCCTTGGGTCAGCTCCTCTCCTGCGCTTTCTCTTCGCTTTCACCTGTACGCTCAGCCCAGAGATTCATTCCGAGCGCCCGGGCGCTCCTCACGGGCAGCTCGGAGCTGAGGGTAACCGTCCGCACGTTTCCAAGGAGGAACCTGCCTCCCATACACTTCAAAGCCCTTTATCAGGCTGAAATTTCAATCTCCCTCCAAAAAAATAAAATAAATAAATGCAAACAGAACAGATCATCTTTTTGCATTTTGAATATCAAAGGCCTTTGCTTAGACCATAGAAATTCCCTGCAAAGTGATTAGATGCAGACTGTACAATACAGGATGTGTTCTAAACAGGTTATAGCTCTAATACTTTTGAGAAACACAGGCCTAAAGTTAAAGCTCAGCTAGGCAAGTTAAAAATAATTAATACAGCTCAATAGTTATCAGGTCAAGGTAAGAACATATATAAGTTCCACTATTCGTTGATTGGTGAAAAGTCAGGAGTGTATTGAAAACTGTGGAGAACGTTGATATAAAGATTGGTAGACATAATTCCTTTACAAAGATAATGTATTTGTTAGGTAATTTCACCTTTTTTACGCAAAGATTGTATTTTCTGAGGTGCTTTATCTCCACGAGCTGAACAACGCTACAGACTCCTCAGGCAAGGACCTTCATAAGCAGGGTTTTCCAAAGGCTGTCTCAGTGGGGTTTAGTTCTGCGGGTTGTGCCAATGCAGCAGTTGCTGCCAAGAGAGCTTCTCATCCTGGGAGCTGGCCTGGGACCCCACTCCTGGGGCACCCCAGTTTTAAGAAATTTTATCAATTTTATTTAGGAATTTTAAGTCATTCCTCTGTATCTGTATAGCACTTGCATCAAGTTTGCCACTGCAAAGAATCTGTCCCAATGTTTTAGGAGAGTGAAAAAAACCTCCACTTTTGGAAAAATTACTACCTCCTAAATTTACTTGGCTTTCTACTCTCCTAAATCTTAAAGCTGAATTCTAACAGTGGTTTAAATCATTGCAAATTTCTCTGAGGGGACTAAACATTTTAATCATCCTGACATGAAAGATATCTGGTGATATGTCTATTGCATAATCAAAGAGAGAAATTAAAATCTTCTAAAAAATATTAGGTGATGTGGAGTATCAAGGACACCAGTGGAGGACATGGAAGGCTTAGCAGCTGGAGGTAACCAGGTGGCCAGTTCAAACCCATTACAAAACCTAGCTCAAAAGCAGAGAACCGCTGTGGTTTCACATCACATCCCATTTCTGTGCGGTTCTGTCACTGTCTTTTTTTATATTGCAGGAAGGTTCGGAAGCAAAATTAGCAATCACCTGTATCTCAGGGAAGCTCAAGCACTGGCCTGACAGGAGCTGTGGTGGACGTTGTCCTCCTACCGAGCTTTGCATCCTCAGCCGGGCAGAGCCAGCAGCTCTGGTGCCGGGGACATCAGCCACCTCTCGCCACAAATGTTACTGGGGCAGAGAAACCTCTCATGCGCGTGGGGCTGGAACCACTGAATGTTTTGGTCATGATGGATTTATTCCCAGTGACTGGAAGCAGCTCACGGGTCTCAGGGCAAAACAATATCTCTCCATATAACCTTAATTCACCTACTGTCATGAAGGGGATGCACACGAGGTGCCCTAGATGTCAAGGGCTGTGGTGACACCAGGCGATTTCTCCTCACTTTTTTTGCATAGCAGGGAAGCTAACTGGGTGTGGGATGTAGGGTGATGTGAGGGACAGGGTGCCTGTCATGCTGGTGTCCCCCCCAGAGTCAGTGAGTGTGGGGCAGACAAGTGCCTTATATCCACTGTCACCACTGAGATCACAACTTCTAATCATAGAACCACAGAAATGTTTGGGTTGGAAGAGACCTTTAAGAGCATCAAGTCCACCCGTTCCCGCAGCGCTTCCAGGGCACCACTACCCCATGTCCCTCAGCACCACAGCTCCACGGCTTGGAAACCCCTCCAGGGATCACGGGGACTCCACCACTGCCCTGGGCAGCCTGGCACAGCCCCGGACAACCCTGGAGGGGAAGAAACTGTTCCTCAGCTCCAACCTAAACCTCCCCTGGTGCAACTTGAATCATTTCCCTTTGCTTCCATACTCTCCCCAAAGCATGTCACTGTTGTTTTCCCTGGTTTAGATGCATGTGCTTTAGCCTTGAAATAATAAACAGACACTGGGAGAAGGATACACTGGTTTAGAGAGGCGATGATTGAGTAACTCAGAAACCTTTGAACAAAAGAGCCGAAATTCCACAAAATCGTCTATTTGTTTTAATTACCTGGTATTCTGGGGCCAAGATGTTTCAAAGCCAACGGACTATAATGAGCCTTTAAAAATCTATATTTGGATAGAAAAAACAAATGGCACTGAGCATCTCTGCTGCCTCCACTTTGTGAGGGATGAGCAAATGGCTTCCAGGAGGTGTGCAGCCACTCGCTGCAGCGAATGAGTCCATGGCTCTGCTGAGCCAGCAGCACAAACGAAACCTGGGACGAGAACCAGCTCTGGGGAAGACCCTGGCTCAGAAGAGTTACACAGTTTATGCATTTCTGTTGCATAGTTTACACATTTCCAGAAAAAGCAGTGAAAACTTTGCTTCTCACCCCTCCGAGTAGTGCTCGATTTCTTTTTTAAAGCACAGAACTAATGAAACCTGAAGGAAAAGTTTCTGAATTAATAAAGGCTATTGGCAGGAGAAGTGGGGATGTTTTTGGGCCACAGCAGAACAGAAAAGAGTGCAGAGAAATTTTGCTGACCACAGAGCACAGCCAGTCTCAGGGGTGGCAGAGTGAGATGCTATGCTTAAAAAAACCCCAAAACATTGTAGAGGTTTTCTCCTTTTACACGTTTAGGGACAAGCCCAGCAGGGCTCCGTGGCCAGGGGAGCTGCTCGGACTTCACCCCAGAGCCACGCAGCAGAACCAGCCTCTCAGTCTCTGGGGAACAGCTCCCTTTTGGTCAAAGTATTTTACAGATTGGCTGCCAGGAACTGGAATCCAGTGGAAACAGCAGTTCCCAAACTAGGACTCACCCTCTGGGAAAGGAGCTGGGGGGGGGCAGCACGAGAGATGCTGGCAGGGCTGCAAGCTGAGGTGAGTGGCTGTAATCCACAGTGTGGGATAAGTTGGGGAGGAAAGGGGGAGAAGAAGGGTTACAAATGGGGGAATTCATCTGGGAGAGGGGCACGGGGAAAAGTAGTTTGGGAAATGCTGGGGCTGAAGCCTTTCTTTTTTTTTTTTCCAAATCCCTTCTTTTCCATTGTTACTTCCTTGAACAAAAGCAGCCCGTGCAAAGACAAAGGCTTAAAACTAAGAGTCCTGACACATATTTCCTCATCTCAGTATCAAGTATCTCCTGCCATATTTGCAACTCTTGCACCATAACTGGAGCTGCTCAGACGCAGAGTTCATTTCCCGGTTTCTCACAAAATGACATCCTCTTCCTCCTTCCCAGTTTCCCACATCTCTCCGTGCTGATCCTGGTGGCCTGCCCTTCCCCACCACTGCCGTGGGTGTTCTCTCGTTCAGCAGCCACAGCCTCACAGTTGGTAACCTTTGCCCTTCCATTCGATCGCAGCCAAAATGCCACCTTTAGAAAACTAACGTAGCAGAGAAAATGGAAATATGAAGCTGGGCAACCCAACGTGCTGTTGTCTTACCCTGTTTGTCTCACTCGGCTTTATTTTCTGGATTTTAAATTCAGGAAAGACTTTCTAAAGGAACTGGAGCATCTGAAGTCTCAGGATCTCCTTACCAGCACAGCCCCTTTAAAACTGAACTTTTACCAGTGTGGTATATTTGAGGCAGAAGAAATATTTACCAAAAAAGAATGGTACTTTACCTGCTTTGAAGTCTTCTTGTCATTACCAGAAGTTTCATTGAATTGTCTCGCCATCCCCCAAAATCATCTTTCTGCTGACACGCGAGAGTTTCACCTTCTTTTTGATCCTACAAGTGAAGCCATGTGGAAATGATTGAGAGTGACGTCACGAGTCAGCATTATGATTTAAATTTGGGATCAAGCAGGAGGAGGGGAAAAAAATTACACGCATCCATGATTACGGTGTTTGGGTCATTCAGATGCAGGCTTAAAAAAATAAGGTCTTGTCTCAGTGCATATGAGAAGTACCGTGGGATCTTGAATAGGGACTATTACTTGTCCTCAGATATAGATCCAAAACTTCTTCCCCAGCCTTTCATTGTCAATGTGACTTCTTGCTTGCCGTTGTCAGTACCGGAGGGAATGGTGTTTGGGTGATGCTGTATGGAAGCTAGCCTTAGACCTCTCCAGAGGAGACTTGTGTGTTTCCATCAGCTCTGGGCCCCCTTCAGCCTCATAACTTGAGCACCCAGAGCTTGAAACACTCAAACCCACTGAGTTTAGAACACTCACCCGTGATTATTACTAATTACGGTAAGATTCAGGTCAGTGTCTGGAAGGTGAACTTTTCAGAAGGGACAATTACATACAGAAAAAGCTGAACAAGTAAAAGAAGGGTCAGAGAAAACAACTTGCAGGGAGAAACTTAAGGAGCTCTCTCTGTGAGTTCATCACAACAGATGATTAAGAGCAGACTGGCTCATTCTGCATCAGGAGTTCCCCAGGAAGAAAGCTCCTCAGTTCCTGGCAGTGCTGGAGGCTGACGCTGGGGGAGAAACGGCAAGGTGCTACATACGTGTTTTCTGAGCTGAGGTAATGCTCCCCTGGAACTCACTCCCAGGGAAATACTATCTCCTCATGTCACCAAGAACACAAGTGGCCCCTCTGGGGAGACTTGCTGCAGCCAGTCGTGGGTTCTGCTTCATTCCCGGTTGCAGTAACCTCTCAGGGGGCACTTCCATGCAGCTTCAGCCCAGCACCGAGTGTATGCTACGTGGAGCTGCTTCTGCACAACGTGAAGTTTTCTGGAAGTCCAAGTCCATCTTTGCCTTGCTTCTAAATCACCACAACGGCACCCAAGTTTCCTTCCTTGCTGCCAGGTTTTTTTTCCACATCTACCCTGTATTTCCTAAGCTTCCCAGACCATGTGGCTTTGATGGACCCACCCAGCCATCAATCCCACCAGTCCCCAGGCAGCAGCCCCTGAACCAACTGCTGTAGCAATTTAATATGAGCCATATACTTTCTGGGACAGCAATTCCATACTTCAATCCAGCTCAGTGAGGGTTTTGCCAGCGTATGCACAGCAGAACTGAGCTATTAACTGCTGATAAAGGACTGGCTCTTTGAAATGTTTTGTTCTTTGATGTGTTTTTTTTTAAGAAGGAAGTTAAAAGAAGTTAAAAGAACATTTAGACTCAATGATCAAGTATTCAAAGCACTTAGAAGTTCTCAAATTAAGGTGTCATCTAATAAGGCACGGGTCGCATACGAGCTTAAGACTACAGTTGGGGACACAGAGCAGATTCCTGCAGTTTCTTAGATTATCACCATTCTGGCTGAAGCCATTGGCCTGAGATTTTATGTTGTTTCAACTGCTTTGGTAACATCTCCTTACTTTTTTTTTTTTGGCCTAATTTTTGACAAAAGGAAAATTGAAAAACTGACACCAGCTTGAAGTTCCCCAGAAGAGTCTAGAGCAGGTTTGGGTTACCAGCTCCTCGGAGAAAATGAGGTAGGATATCATGCCTTTGGTAGACCAGCTGCTACGGGACAGAGAATAGAAATATACTCTGGTGGTTATTTACTTCCTTCAGGGGTGGAACGTTCATAGCTATTCCATTGCAAAGTACTTCCCCCCCCC
Source organism: Actenoides lindsayi (assembly GCA_025331215.1). Taxonomy (NCBI): domain Eukaryota; kingdom Metazoa; phylum Chordata; class Aves; order Coraciiformes; family Alcedinidae; genus Actenoides; species Actenoides lindsayi. The sequence continues at coordinate 9,203 of WTSP01018977.1, read as the reverse complement.
CATTTTTTTAAATTTCTGAGCTATCTTTGAGTCCTCTCTCATTCAACTACACGCCTGTTATTGCAGGTGTATTCCTGCCTCTTTCCAAATGTGAAGCTTTCTGTATTAGTAAGGTTGTTCCTTCCTCCTTCTGTTGTTTTACGGCAAACAATATGTTAAATTCATACACAATCCTTTCTTTCCACTCTAGTAAATATCAAGTACTGTCAGGGGAGACCAGTACCTCTCTGGCAGCTCTGGGAAGGTGCACAATCGACCCAGCTGACAGAGCAGAGCTGTACAAGGATGGAGCATGTTCACTGCGCTGGAATTTTTTTGCAACTCTGCCATTTTCCAATGTATATACTTCAGCCAGTTGCAGATAGATTTTCAAAAGGATGTCAAGAAATAATACATTTTTATTCTCTGTTGCCAAGTTTTCAGTCTCTTATTGGGAATATTCTATTTTGTATAAATAATTAAACATCCAAGCCAATGCAAGACTGGTTTTATAGCCCCAATGACTATCGCATTTCTCTGGTCTATTGTTATATCCTTATTTCAAACTGGACAGCATAGCAATTTTTAATCTGATGTTCTAAATTTCAGGTAAATGATGTAACCAGAAGGCTTTTCTCACATTTCCATGAAAACAATTCCAGGAGATCATTTGTTTATTCTAATGTCAACCAAGAAAATGTTCATGTCTTGGCCACATGTAGCCTTGAGACCTGTGCCTTCTATAAATACCACTGGTACTGGCTAAAATTAGTAGGAATCGTTTGAAATAATTCTTATCATCCTGCTAGAAGAAACAAACAGTCTTTACTCCTTAAATGTCTGAAGACCTACATCAAAATCCTTGTTTTACAAACACACGTTTATCTGGGGCTTTAATTTGCTCCTGTCAAGTTGTTTTTTTTTCTTCCTTTTTTTCCATCGCTGCACACGTCGAGCCTGTTACAGAAGGTCACTACGCTATGAGACAACAAAACACTGCACTACAGCCATCTCTGTTTGCTCTATGGCAAACAGGAGATTTTTCAACCAACACTTTTGTAATTCAAAGGAAATTCTCAGCTGAAAACATGATTAACCTCCTGATGCTCTGCTGAAGACCCACAGAATGGCAGAGGCTGACCAGCCTCCCCTCTCTCTTGGACACGTGTAGAGGCATCTGGGCTGCTCTGCTAGCTGCCGCGGACTCCCCTCTGCATTCAGCCTCCTGTGCAAGAGGGAAACCAAGAGCAACGACCTCCCGAGAAACGACGGCGTGGTGTCACCACCTCTGTGCGCTCTGGGGACGGGCCAAAGGAGCTCGTACCACCTCAGGGTGTGTCAGGTGATGCCAAGCATGGAAAGAAGGAAGCATTTACAAGAGGAACCTTCTAGTCCTGCTTAACCTATCTGAAGTGAAACTCTAAATGCTGGGGAAGGGAGGAAGGAGGTGAAAGGACAGGGAGAAGATGAGTGTCATACCTCCCAAATCAGTTCCATTGTTTGATTTGCAAACAGATGTTAAAGCACAAGTCACCTGATTTTACAGTTCTGTGTACCACACATTCTTTGGGGAAAACAGCGTGGGACCTGGAATAATCTTTTGGGAATAGTCTAGCATGATCTGGAGAAATGTTGGTGTGTTTCTGATGTGTTTTGTAACGGACCACTAACTCCCTAACTCAGTTCGTAGTTAGTTTAACTCTCTCTTTGTGTAAGTATGTAATGGGCTTCTGAGTCAAGTATTTTACTGACTCCAGCCTGCGACGTGTGCTAGTCAAGTGCTGCGGTGACGCACGTTAAATGGGCTGCAAGGCAATGACCGAGTTATGCCGTCTTCCCAACGGAGCACTAATAAAAAACTTTATACCTCACAAACCATCATAACTCTGTATATGCCACATGAAATAAGGTATTAAAATGTTTTAGAGAGCTTTAAAAATTTTATTAGGGCTTTTTTGGTATGGCTCGACCTATAAAGCTGGACTTCCTTAATTAGTAAGGACCCAGGCTCAAGGGAAAAAAAAGGAAAAAAAAAAAGTCTGGGAAATACTGGACGCTTTAAATTTTAAGTGCTCCAGCTATAGTAAGTTTTGCTGTCACAGAGTCAATGAAGTATGTTTGGACCCACTGGTCAGCCAGCCTGGGCCAGACATACATACAGATTACTCACAACATTCATTTGGGGTTTCTGATTTAATTTCAAAGTGAATTAAGTTCTTGGTTTGGAGGAATTATTTTGTTTTTCCCAGGATCTTGCTGCTCATTAAAAGATCACTGTGCACAGAAGAGTCATTAGCAGTTCTATACATCAGAACAGCATCCAGCTATAGCTGCAGACTGACGGGTCAGCAACGCTCCTGTCAGAAAACATTTCTCACGAAAGGAAGCGGTTGGACATTCCAACTAATTTAAAACTCACAGAGGAGCATATGAATCCTACATCGCAGAAAAGTCAGGCGGTCATATTTTTTGCAAATGCTGGCTTCCCTGGTAGTCTGTCTGATGGACATGTGCTTGCGGAGCCCTGCAGCCATCCAGAGCAGGCCTGGAGCCATGGATGTCTGTGAGGATCTGCAGTTTAACCCTTTCCTGCAGCCAAGGTTTTCTGCCTTGGCAAGTACCCAACTTGCAACGTACAGATTTCTTAAGTTGTACCAGGGACTTAGCTATGCTTCCCCCAGTGCACAATGTTTATCACTCCAGAGACCTCCGTAAAACAGTTTCTGCTTTACAGGCCCGCGAGCAGTGCGAGCAGAGGGCAAAGGGCCGTGCTGGCCCCTGCTGTGGGGGGCAGCTGGCGGGGGTGAGGCTGCTGAATGGGGAAAGCACAGCCAGGACCACCCTGACCCCACCAGAGCACCGTGGTAGAAGCTTCTCTTGGCTCCAGCCCCAAAGAGCTGTCTCTCAGCTGTGGCTTTTTCATGTATTGATGATACAACTGAAGTTACAGTCCCAAAACAGTGCTCTACCACTGCACATTTCTGCTTCCCACCGCTGCCTCTGTGCCTGCTCCTCACCCATTTTCAGGGCTGAGATGTTACAGAGGTGCTACTCTGGTTGCCCAACACCGTCCCACCCAAAAGGCGTCCAGGCAAACGGACCATTCCCTGCTCGGGTACCAGCACAGTGCAAACCACCCGAGGAGGAGCTGCCAGGGCAGCGGGAGCAGGGCTCTGAGCAGGCCCGTTGGAGGCTACATCTGCACTACAGCTGGAGGTTCGACTGCAGAACGCCAAGTAAGTTTAAAGTCCCTGGTGAGAGGGGGATGGTACTCACCGCCGCGATGAGACACCGGGACGCAGCCCTTTGGTCGCTGCCAGCAGTAACTCTGCTGCTACCAGGACCTGAGATCAGCTCTGATATACGTACGTGTCTCTGAAAGAAGAGAAATAAATGAAATCATTTTATTCCAGTTAAAATGGACCATACAGTGCCAAAGATACTTACTAGGAGAAGATCCCAAATGGAGAAAAATTAATTGGGAAATCTTTTCTAAAAAAACTTGTGAGAGGAGTATAAAAAGATTGCCACAGAGTAACTCTCAGCTATAAAAATATGATGGGTTAAGGTCTGACAGTCAGCTGCAAAGTGATCTTGGTGCTTTTTGGGTATCCTGACGGTCCATAACTAGGATGCACAAAGACTTAGGCACACCAGTATCTCCAGGTATCCTCTGATCCTGTCTAAAGGACCCATTTCATGCAAGACTGCCTCTGCTATGCTAGGCACTCCCTGTCTTTCTGCAGCTCCAAGTTCTGGTTTTCAAGGCCGCTGGATATTTGGAGGTGCTGCTGACATCTCCAGCTCTCCAGCACTGCCTGTCACCACATCTCGCTCCCATTGTGGAGCTGTCAGAGCTCTGACTCTCTGTTGAGTCACGCAGAGGAACCACAGCTAAGTGGGTAGCACTGACAGACGTGCATTCATGTGGATCTCCCTGGCAAAGTTAAGAACTGTTTTTTGGCTTTTCATTTTTAATATCCACAAATCAGGAAGAAGTGAACTGGAAAGTGAACAGCCTTCTCCAGTAACATTAAGGGGTTACACTCCTTAAAATGTTTTCTTTTTTGGAAATGTGAGCACATACAATTGGATGACTTAGCTCATAATACCCCACACGTTAGCTCAAAGTTGAGAGCATGGGTAAAACCACTGCCCATTAAAACTGCCTAAGTGCTTCCTTGCTTCCTGTTGGCATCAGTCCGACAGTAAAGTACCTTACCTCAAAATAACCTCCCTGGTACTCACGGAGACCACCACACTGGCTGGGAGGATGGAGTCCCTCACTCAGTGGGAGAGAAACCAGTACCAAAGCCGATGGAAGGCTTAAGCATATTTGTATATTTGCATATTTAGAGGGAGGAAGGAATGGGAAGCATCCCCCCCACCCTCTCCCTTTCACTGGCTGTCATTTTGAGCACAGCTAGAGGCAGGATGAGGTTAGAAGTTCAGGAAAGAGAGAGAAGGTGGAACATCACCCGCTACGCTCGCTGCAGCTGTGACAAGGGGCTTCAGCCCCCTCCCACTCGCTGCGAGCTGTGCCCTGGGCTGCCTGGCTGGGACCGGGACCAGTCAGCGCTGAGCATGGGCAGCGGCTGTGCTTCCAGCATGCCAAGGGGGATGGACGGGACTAGGCACTCCCAGCTAGGACACTGGCACAACACAGCTGCCCGGCCATGGCATTGCCACGTGGCCCAGTGCCCGCTCCCTCCAGCAGCTCCGAGGTGAGGCTGAGCAAAGGATGGTGCTCCTGGACCCTCCGCTCGGGTGCAAGAACCGTGAGAAAATGTACATGGGTTTCCTGGGCACTATGCCCTGGCAGTGGGGGGGTGTCCGCACAGCAGGTTCCCCCCATGCGTGCCAGCTGCCCCCCAAAATCAGCACTGCCCCATGGAAGGGGCCAGGAGCAGGAAAGCCACCAGGTTTGGGGGCTGTCCACAGCGGGCCAGGGACCCGCTCTGCTGTTGCTTGGGGTTCTGACGTGGCCAGAGGGGATTTAATAATGCTTATCTCAAAGGACAAATGATTCACGCCGCAAATTTTGTCTGTGGCTGAATGACACCGAAATGCAGGATTAAGCAATTAGCTCGCCCCAGATTTGCTAGCCTTGAGCCTCTGAGGTTAGGAATAAAGCCATCCGTACGCACTGGCTGCGAGGGAGGGCAGAGCTCAGACTCTCTGCATTCCCAGGTTTCAACATTCCCACTTCCCACAGCACAAACAATAACCCCAGAGACCCCTGCCTTTTATTCCTGCTTCCTCTGTATGGGAGGGAACACATTTTGATTCCAGTTGCTGTTTGGGATTGGTATCATCTTTTAATTCACCAGCTGAGTCTAATCCTTACCTCAAAACCTCCCACAGCAGTGTGTTGCTCCTGCCACTCTAAAGCCTTCTTGAAGCTACCTGGAAAACTGCTTGGGGCTCATGAATATCACCAGCTTTGTGGGAACTGTGAGAAGCCTCATATTCTAGAGAAACCTGTTAAAAATCATTTGATCACTTCCATCTCCAGTTCCACACCTGCAACCTGCCACATTTTAGTGGGCACTTCATCTGTGACACTGCTCCTCAGCTCCTTTACCACAGTAAGGAATCTGCCAGCACTTTATTTTTCTTTTAGTCAATATTATTTAGGGGTTTGTTCATCGATAAGAGGAAATTTGCTGTAGTAAAATAACAACAGAAAGCTTCTAACAGGTGCTGTGATCATTGTTCCTTCTAGCAAAGATCTAATGCATGTGATAATCTGTCATCGTCTGTCATTTCAACCTGATTTTTAATGCTATATTGATCTCAGCTTCTGTAATTGGCCTCTTCAAGTAGTTCACTTTCTTCTCAGCGGAAAAAGGGAAATTGCAGGGTTTGTTTCTCTTAGCCTCCTTTATTAACTAGCCGATGCTGCCATGGAATTTAGTTCTCTATAAGTTTGGATTTGCTTGGGTTGGTTTTTTAAGCATAATCTATATTTCTGGAGCCCAGATAAAATATGGTCAGCTTGTGTTTGATCTTGAAATCGTTATGTAATCAAAGATTTCCTACTTGAGAAAAAGACCGATAACTAACGAAAGTCAATGTTTGACAGTTGCCTGTCTTTAAAAAGCACTGATTTGATTACTTCACACAAAGGATGTCACTCCATAATATCTCAGCTGGGAAAAAAAAAATAAATAATTGAAGAATTGTCAATGACAAGGAAAAGAGGTGCTTGTGGGCTTTGTGACAATCTTTCCAAACAGTTGTGTACTAACCCAGACAAACCAGCAGCCGCAGTAGCTGAGCTGACAAAGACTTGTGGTGCTCCGTGACCCTCGGCATCCCTGCGCATCTGAGAACAGCCCTCTGAGCCCTGAGGCTGCTGCCAGTGGGGCAGGTGGGCAGCTCTTCACTAGGCTTGGCAAAACTCTACGAATAAACAAAAGGTAAGAGCATGGAACCTGCTCTTGGCATGGGGAGGGGGCGAGGGGAGGACTTCAGGTCATCTAGCAGCTAATGTAAACTACTGAGTGGATTCCTTCCAGAGCTGAGCCTGTGATTCCATTAACCATACCCACCCGAGCTGATGCTCTACATTACACTTCAATAGCCGGTTAGGCTGTAAAAGAGGGAAATGACCCCCAGGATTGGGCACACTGCTAACAGAAATAAAGAAAGGAAAATAATTGCTGAAACAGCCCGTCGGCTGAATACCAAGAAAATAGGGAGTGAGCAATTACCAGTTTGTCATCGAGGTGACCATTACCCTCCTCTATAGGCTCTTTTTGAGCCTGTCTTCTGCACCTGGCACTTCAGCAGGACAGCAGCTGAAAGAGGACCCTGTAACAGGTCCCTGACGGGCTGCTCCCCGCCTTCGGGAGCAGGGGGCCACTTCAATGGCCGCAGGTGTCAACGTGAGAATGGACACTGGTAGGGACCTCCCTCCGGTAACACCAGAGCCCTTGCAGCCAGCAGCTTGAGCTCTTCAATTCACAATACATCCTTTGTGCTAAAAGGTCTCCAGAAAACACAGATAGCTTCTGCTTCCGATGGTCTCGGCAGGCTGTGTAAATGATGCGCCGGTTTAGAAGGTCACAGAGATGTCCTATGCTTACTTACAGCGAAGGCCTTCATTGGATTTTTCTGCCTAAATCGATATGGATGTCAGCTGGGCAGCCTGCTGAATTCTGAGTGCAGAAAAAAACCCAGAACAACAACCCAACTGTGTTATAACTGGTTCTCATTAAGCTGCTAGATGGAATACTAAAAGGTAGCTTAAAATCAGGTGCATTTAATAAAGCTGTATTTGCATTGGCACTCAGACTGCTCCCGCGTGTTTTCCAGTTCGCTAGTGTTGCAAGTTTATCATCTGTACTACCTATGCTTAAATGCTACTTCCCTCCAACAAAAACAGGCATCGTTTGCAGTTTCTCTCCAGCCTGGCTCAGAAAGCCCACGACCAGATCCCCCCCGCTCACCGCGCAAGGCAGCGTGACCCCCCTGCTGCATTCACGCTGTCCTGGAAAGGGATTTACCTCTTTAGGTCAGATAAGGGTTTGAAGGATTAAAAAAAAAACCCTACAACACAGAGGCATGAAGATGGATTTTCTGTAGCAGACACTTTTGTAGGCTGCACAGAGCACTCATTCACAGCTCGCTTGCCTTGTTACACCTCCAGAAATTCTGGACAATAAATCAGAGGGAGGAGCTTCATCAGCGCAACCCACAACAAGCGAAACAAGCTGCATGATGGGATCTGTTGTGAGAAAGAGCACTTTCCTGCTTTCTTCCCCAAAATCACTCTGTGGGGACAGAGCCTGGGGGTGTCCCCGCGGGGGGCTAGCACCCTTCCAGCTCTGGCCACTCCTGACCCTCCAGCTCTGCCCGTAGGACTCGGGCAGGGCACGGCCCAGCTCCGACACAGGTCGCAAAGCAGGTGGGCATCCCCATGAGGCTGCCAAAGCTGACCTTGGCCAGAGGAACCCGACGGCCCCGGGGACATCGCGTTCCTCGGACACGATGGGGCCGGGGAGGTGTGGATACAGGAACTTTAGAGATTTGCCTCAAAACCGCCTCTCGTGTCCACAGCCCTGGAAGCCGCTCCTGCCATGTGGGACTCCTCCGCCCCTCCGCAGTGCTCTGTTTGGTTGCTTACATGGAAACACAACAGTAGGAAACTATTTTATGTAATTTAGCAGTGAGAAAGAGAGCGAAGGAGCCAGCATTGTGTGATCACCCAGCTCCCCAGACCACCGCTGGGGAGCGTGCAGAACAAAACCCGGTCCTCTCTGCTTTACAGCAGCACCAAAGTGCAACAGCCTTTTACCTGCCCCTCCTCAGACGACGGAGCTGAAATAGCTTATTAGAAAAAAGAACCTGAATTTTAATTAATAGTCATGCCCATGGAAAGATAAATTTATCCTTGCAAAGGCTTCAACAGATGTTTTTCATTGTAATGGCAGAGATCCAGAATCTTTTCACATTCTTATTTTCTTTCCTCAAACTGAAATAAAGCCAGAGGTCACTCCAAATTTTTGTGTGTGTGAAGAAAGTGGACATATGTAGAAAAAAAAAAAATAAAAGAGCCCTCTAAATAGGAAAAAATAAATCAGAAATACCACAAACCAGGATAAACTCAGATTTTCTGAGTGATGCAGACATTTGGAAATAAAAGCCATCTGAAACAATAATTTAAAAAACATCACAACTTCTTTTGAAGTGAGATTTCTCAATGAAGAAAGCAACTTCTTTGGCTCAAGGAAGGTGCAGTGGCACCACGAAGCTCATGCAACTTTTTCCAAATACTTCAGAAACCCATATAAACCCATCCAAACCGAAAAGGAAAACAAACCAAGATATTTGACTCTCAAACTAGCCACTAAAATGTCAACTGGTTACAGAACACTCCACCTGCCAAGGCTGAAATCTAGGACAAAGATCCCAGAGGGGTCAATATCCTGTAATCCCTTCTCAGACCAAAGTGCTATTAACTCTAAAACTTCCCTAAAACCAGCAGAAAATACCTATAGTCCAGAGTTAGGTGGGTGTTATGAAAACAGCATGCTTGTGGAAGGTGCCGGGCTGCCAGTCCCAGAAAAGAGAAGGCAGCTCAAGCTGAGGCAGAAGTAGGACTTGCTTGTCCATCAACCTGCTGTGACCTGAGCCCAGGACAAAGTCACGTCTCCCTGCCAGCTTCAGTCCTTGGCTCTTGAGCTTTTGTAACCAGTAAGGGTTTTTTTATTTTTTTT
>WTSP01018973.1:0-12461 GCA_025331215.1 Actenoides lindsayi | reverse complement strand
TTAATCACAGATGCTGTATGGGATAAGAATGCTGCAAAAACCTTTCAGCATACAGCAGTCGTGTCCCCTTTTACCAACAACTGGAAGAACAGAAGGAAGGAAACTTTTTTGGACAGTTATACAGCTTTAATCTTCCACACTGCACAAGGAGACACATATTTCTAAACCCCATACAAGAATGACTTGAAAGTGCTTTCTACTTCCCAGTCTGAAAGGGTGGAACAAGCTTCATTCAGCTGCTTACATCCACCCACCTGAGTTGTCTTCACCTTGTCAATACAAATCAAATCTTCTCCACTAAACTTCCAAGTGTTGCTTAGCAAATTTAACAACAAGCACAGCTCAGCTGTAATGAAGTATTTCAAAACTAATCTTCAGTTCTACCTGAATATGTGCAGCAAAAGTGCAGAGCTGAGCCAAGCCAGAGACACAGACCCTTCCTCTGGGTTAGATTTTGAAAACACAAAAATAGATGTTACTGGGTATAAATTTCTACAGGTTAATCACTGTTAATCAAAATTACTAAATATATATCATCTAATATATCTATATGTCATAAGATTATTCTTCACCAAAATCTTAAGGAACAGTCTAAATTACACACATTCATTAGTTATTCTTTGGATCACACGGGGAACCTTCAGGTTTATGGCTTCCTATTATACAACAGTCTTACCATTCTTTGATGTCTCAATGGATTGGTGATTTTCTGGCTTGCCTGTGAGAGCACTGATCATCTGAAGCTTCTCTCTTAGTTTTAATACCTGAGAATCAATAGTTCCTGCTTCCTGCATATGTAGAAAAAAAAATTCTTAAAAAAGTACCCCTTTAGTAGATGAAGAAAACTAAGTAATTTTAAAACGTGTGTTTACTTTCTTGTGACTTGGAGGTGTCCAGGCTGATCAAGTTTAAAATGATAAACAAGATTTAAAAACAAAAAGAAAAATTCTATAGAAACACATAAGGAATAAATTCACAGAGTCTGTGAAAACCCCACAGAAGCAGTACCTCAACCTGAAAAAATACGATTTCAAATGAATCTGACATTTAATTTTCATATTTCTTCTATAAAGGAACAAGATTCTGAAACGTTGTAATACAAACCAGTCAAATACACTGGAGGTGAACACTTATACATTACTTGAATGGCATAATTGTTTCAAATGTTTGCAGGAGTTACTGTAGTAACTTAGTGCAGGAGTCACTGTGCCTCTGTCCAAATAAAAACACCACATTTTTAAGTCTGAAGCTCTTTTGTTCTTTTTATGAGCAGGCTCCAGATGACAGGCTGAGTTCACATCAATCCAAGCCTAGAACTGACAGTGCAGCCAGTTCACTCACCTGCCTTCTTTCCAGAAGATGGAAACTAACCTCAGCAGTGCCACCTCCCACCCCCAGCCCACAATGTGGCCATTCAGTCTGTTAAAGCTGATCACAGACACTCATCAGATCATTACTGAGAGGCAGCTTTCATCAATTCCTAGACTCCACGAGTGCAAAGTTTCTCCAAGACAACCAAAGGAAGTGTTTAAACCTGGACAAATGCTGTAACCCCAACCTACAGCATGAACCCACAATAGCTGGGCTCTCTCTGCTAGCAGCTGGCTGCCAGAGTTCCCTGCTCCACGGGCTGAACTTCCCAAGATTCCTTCAGCTGCACAGAAGGATTTTACAGCAGCTCTGCTGTGTTATCCCATATGTAGTCAGAATGGTAAGATTTTAAACTATGACAACTTTTCTTCCATCCTAATTGACTTCCTGTCATAAAAATGGGGTGGATAAGCTGTCCTCTTACTCTGGACTTCTTTTAAAAGAAAGTTGCTCAGATTAGCCTGCTTGCAGATCTTTCCTCAATTAAGTCTCATCTAAAACATGATTATAACGACAATGATGTGCTCTACTAATCCAGTGTAATTTGTGTTTCTTTTCTTTACCTTCACTTCTTTACTGGAAAGTGTTTCATTATTCAGTTGACCTTCATTTTCCACTTTTAAAGAGGTAGTTGCATCATTCCCCTACAAAAAACAATGGAGAGATGAGTTTATTCATCTGCTTATTATTTTCTACAATAGAGTTTCTCTCCTTGGCATTTGGCAGACATGAAGCAGGAAAAAAAAAACCCAGAACAAATACCTGCTAGAATAAACATGAAGACAGCTGGTTATGCAATTTACCACGGCAACATTAACAGGCCTCTTATTGCTAAACTTACAGAACACGTTCTAGAGACTGGCCCCAGTATGCACACAAAAAGCACTGGAAGGACTTATGAACAATTTTTATTTATCATTTCAGCTCTGCTGAACAATCCAGGGGCCCGCCTAGCTCCTCAGCTAGGTCTTAACAGACTCCAGAGTGCCTTCCTAAAACACAGAGAGTTTTGTGAATCTCATCCCATTAAGCAGTCATCCAGGTCTTAAATATCACTCTTTTGGACATTTTTTTGGGGTAGATTCTGCAGGAAAGAAATCACTACTTCAGAGATACTCTTCACATCGGTTGTATGTTCAGAAGTAGGAAATAAATTCCAGCCTTTTAAAATTAAATCCTAAGTGTCTCGAGTTTCGTTCCAACATTTTCTTCACTTAGGTTTGAAAAGTTATCTGTTGTGTACAGAAAGGACTGAAACTACCAGCCTGAGCAGACACCCTTAGGCACCAAATACTCACCACACTGGTCGACGAGTTCTCTCTTTTGTCCAAATTATGCACGGCAAGGGGAGAGTTTTCCAACAGTGTAACCCTCTGGCTAAGGTTACCAATGGCTGAATCCACATTTAGAAGCTTGATGTCACTGAACTTTTTGTACACCACCACAGTGTTATTTAGCTCTTCCAAAGCTGCATGCAGCGACTGGTTTTCCTGAAATATAAACCCAGCACATGTCAGTTTACTCAGCCTCTGCAGCACTCTTGCTATTAACAACATGCTGACTGACCCAGTTTAACTGGGCAGACTTCAGGCTGGCTCTCCATCAACACTGCTGAAAACATCTAACTGGAAGTTTCCAGAAAGTTATTCCAGCTTTCAGAGTTTGAAACAGCTTCTTCCTCAGGGCTAACCTCTTTGTTGCCAATGCAATCACTTAGCTCTGCCAGCAAACACAGAAAGCCATTCATCTAATTTTCCAGGGCAAGCTTAGTAACCACACCAACTTTTCTCCCTAAGAAAGCATGTACTAGGCATATTTATCCAAAAGATTCATTTTTATGGAAGATATAGACTGCATTAAATGTAAATAAATGCAGTCATTCCACTCCAACCCATTCAGCTAAACACCCCCACACTATCCTTCTGGGGTTTTTTTGGTCACTGAATCCCTGCTTTCCACACCTTGTTACAGTGAGGGTGACTCAGGACATGCCACTCCCAGATTTGCTCAGATTAGCAAATACCTGCCATAAAATCCACCCAATAAAAAGCCTTTAACTCATTTCCATGAGCAAAGTACACCTGTAATTTGCTCAGTATTCGTTTCAGCCTTTTTACTCTTCATTCAGAACACAAAAGAAAATCTCTCAGGCTTTTCTGTTTGCACCTTGTACAAGCTACATATCAGTGGTACAAGCTACATATCAGTGGTACTTGTCCCAATATTCCTTATGCAAGAGAGAAGAAAAAAAAATATACCTTTTTGCAATTTTCTGTCTGATTTCCTTCAGTCCTCGGCACAACAGTAGAGGGAAGTGAAGGTATCTGCTTTAATTCCTTCTAAAGAAAGAAGGAGAAAATGAGGTTACCAAATGCCTGTAATAAAATACTAAGCTTTTAACAACTGGCAGGCTGTAGCTAAGGGTGCTTTGCTACAGTTACAGTTGCTAATGTCTGTTGTGCATGCAGTATTTTACCTAGGCTAATACAGTTTTCTCCTTCAAACACATAAGGTCCAAATTTATCTTAATTAAACCCTCCTAATTAGCTCCTCTCCCTCCAGTGAAGTGTTATGGCACACATTTCACTGCTACCTTACACACTGCCACATCTGCAATGCTTCTGCAGCACCCACGGACTGAACCAAGGTTTATAATGTGTCTAATTTAGATTTTACCTGCAAATATTCACATTAAAGTTGTGTTTAGCTGAAAAAAAAACCCCAACTTACTTATTGGTTCAGGTTGTTAACCCCAAGTGAGAGGTCAGTATAAATGCAGTGAGAGGCTTCTAGTAAAGATGGTCAGTAATTTCAGCCTTATATGCATCCTTAATTCAACCAACCAATTCCATCTCAACACTCCTACCATCCCCAGTCCCAAAACAGTGCAGTTTCCACAAGCAGTACCCTGCAATACACAGCAACAGATTCTACAGGCTCCACATCCGTGTAGTAGGAAGCAAAAACTCTGCAGAACAAAGAGTGCAGCAGGGACCAACAATTCTGGCTCCAAAGAAATACATACTTGGTACCATGTAGGAGATGCCACACAGGGATTCAAGACCTGGCTTATTAATGTACCTGCTGAAACTTCAAAAGTATTTTGAAGGCACAAGGCTGAACTTCAAACAGTTGTTAAACTTGCTTCCTGTTAGGCAGGGAACTGTTAAAAACACAGTGTTAAATCAGTACATTTTCTTACCACATCACTCTGGAGTATTTCAATGGATTTCTTGTATTCTTCAATAGCTGTCTGTATATTTTCAACATCATGAGAAACACTGGTCAGCGTGCTACCTATGTTGGCTACAGTCTGGAATAAAGAAGATGACAAAAGTAAATCTCAGCCTTCCTCAAACTGCACTGTCCCAAAGTTTCAATCTGCTGAGCACGATGTTTTCGTAGTGAAATGGCAGGCAGGCTGCCACAGAAACAGGCACATGAACTGGAAGTCTTTGGAACTTTCTTTGTAGACAAAGCTGCAGAGTATACATCACATCTCCAGGCCAATAACCACCACCACACTCTATACCATGAGAGCTAGACAACCAAAATGATGGGTTTGCTACTCCCACAATAATATAAGTGTGCTGGCATGAATTAAAATAAACCTTGCTCTGAAGACATCTTATCTTCCCTCTACAAGGAGTATTTGTATTGTATACAAGGATACTGACATCACTAATTGATCCTGCTTTACTTGCCTTTCAGGGCTACCCATCAGCCACATCATACACTGCAAAACTAGCCTGGTTTCTGATGCAGGCCAGGATGCTGTTGGTTTTCCTGGCCACACTTCTGGCTCATATTCAACTGGCTGCCAACCAACACCCCCAGGTCTTTTTCCATCAGGCAGCTTTCCAGCCACTCTTCCCTAAACCTGGTTGCAGGGGGTTGTTGGGATCCACGTGTGGGACCCAGCACTTGAACTTCATACCACTGGCCTCGGTCCATCAATCCAGCCTGTCCAAATCCCTCTGCAGAGTTCTCCTACCCTCAAGCAGATCAACATTCCCACCCAAATCAGTGTCATTTGCAAACTCAGAGGATGCCTCGATCCCCTCATCATTGTTAAAGACATTAAACACAACAAGCCCCAGTACTGAGCCTCAGGGAACGTCACTTGAGACCAGTCACCAAGTGGATTTAACTCCAGTCACCACGACTCCTTGGCCTTGGCCACCTACCCAGCTTTTTAACCCAGTGACAAGTATGCCTGTTCAAGCCATGAGCAGTCAAGTTTCTCCAAGAGAATGCTGTGGGAAATGGTGTCAAAGGCTTTACTGAAGTCTAGGTAGAGAACATCCACAGCCTTTCCCTCGTCCACTAAGCAGGTCACCTTGTCATGGAAGGAGACCAGGTTACTCAGGCAGGGCCTGCCTTTCATAAACCCATGCTAACTGGGCCCAGTTGCTTGCTTGTCCTGTAGGTGCCATGTGACTCAACATGATCTGCTCCATAACCTTCCCTGGCACTAAGGTCAGACTGATAGGTCTGTAATTCCTTCTTCTGATTCTCCTCCTGGCCTTCCTTGCAGATGGGTGTCAAATTTGCTAACCTCAAGACAACTGGGACCTCTCTGGTCAGCCTGGACTGATGATAGATGATTTCTTCCAAGAAAGGCAGGTAAATCCAAAGACAGCTGGATGCCATGGACAGGAGATTTTTCAGCAGGGCTACCCACCTACACCCACTGAAGTTCTCCTGTGTGACAGGAGGTGGTGCAGCATGAACACAGAGGTCAAAAACCAAGTCCAAGTCTTGAAACCTATTGCTTTTCATTAACATGACACTTAACAAACCATTAAAATTATTATATTTAAACCCCTTGCAAAAATACCTTCTGGAAGGATTCCAGCTCTGTTGTTATTGTATCAACCTTCCAAAATCCAAATGCCAGAAAGATGGCATCAGGAGAGCACTGGAAAGAGATGCCACATCTAACACCTTACTTAGACTCAGCAACAGATTCAAAAGCTCCCAAGAACCTAAATTTTCACAAAGTGTGACTAAGGACAGACTTATTTCAACATGAAATAGCCTTGCTGTTCAGCTGTAAGCTGAAGGAACCTGTTGGTCCTAACACTTTGTCTTGACAGTACTGAAGGCAGTAAGGTAACAACAAGGTTTTTCTCTATTTTATATAAATATATATATCTAAATAATGTAGGTGCAAATTACAGACAAGGTACTGCCTTAAGACTTACTTTTGATATGACACAGTGAAAATCTATCGTGGTCATAACAGCAAATTAGAAGCTTAGGAAATAGCTCTGTACTCCTCCCAGAAAAAGAAATCCAAGCTGTCTGATCAGCCAAACCACACTAAGTGCTTTGCACGTAATTGGTTTGTTGGATTATACATTAATTTTTGTAGGGATAGGAAATGAGCAGTGGAAACCCATAAAAGCCACAAAGGCTGGACTGGCATTAGGTGCTAGCCCAATAGAAATGTTTATTGCTAATTAAACAGAACTGCCATAGAAGAGCAGGGGAAGCTTCAACAAATTTACCAAAATAAACCTTCTTTGGTGAAGAATGCTCAGCTAAGGCACGTGGTAAGACACTACATTAACAGAAGTCACTGCAGAAGTGCACTTGTGTCACCCAGCAGGGCCCATCATTCCATCCCAGTCATGTTTTGCTGTGCACACAGTGAAAACTCCCACGTTGCTGTTCCAGGCCCACCACCCCAAGTTAGACCCCCACCCACCTCACAACTGTAAACGCAGAGCCAGATGTAGAATTACATACTACTCAAGATGAGGAAATCTTCCAGAAAGCAATTAATTTTCTTTTCCAATTAAAGAAGCTAAACAAACCACCTATGTGCAAGAACAAGTTGTAAACGCCCAGACAAGACTTTTTGCAAGTGCCTTAAATGACACTGAGATTTAGCAACCTGAAGGAACCAGCAAGATTGTCTCCCAGGTAAAGAAGTGACAACATAATACAACCAAATGCATCTCCAGAAAGGGACGAAGCCTTCAAACTTTTTACTTGCCACACGTTACCATAGGACCATACAACATCAAGTACATCAGGTCCAGCTGAAAAACAAGAGAAGCCAACTATTCCTCACATGAAATTCAAGTAATTTCTGTTGTCACTGCTGTCCCCGAGAGTCCAGCTGCATCTTAGTGGCACAGAATGTGTTTAGCAATAGCCACATTTACAGCACTTGCCTTCTGAAGTTTCTCTACTGTGAGAGGAAGGGAAATCAGGTCAGAAGCAGACTTGATGTTGTTTTTGAGATGATTTACTGTTGAGGTCAGTAGTGATATCTAAAAAACAAAGAGGGATATTTAGAATTAGTCAACCTAAGCCCAACTCTGATCTTCCCCAATACTAATGACTGAATTTGTAACAGTAAAACATAAGGCAAGACAAAATTATACACGTGCACACATACAAAACACCCCTGTCCCTAGGTTCAGAATCCTGCCTAGGCTACATGGAAAATACTCTGCCTCTTGCAACAGAAGCAAGAGGTATTTGAAAAAAAAAGAAAGAATGAATGAAAGCCACAGAAGCCCCTTCTTTTCAATAAGGCACCCTCTGCCCATGTTACAGTCACCCCCTTCGAGAGGCTGCTGCCCCAAGAAAGACTGAAAGAAAAAAAAAATGTGCAAGCAGCCTTGATGCGAAGGAAACAGCCCTTCCCTTCCCTTCCCTATTTAGCAATCAAACCTGCCTGGCAGAAGCCAAGAGAAGCCACCCAACTTCTCTAGCTGAATGGCAAGTAAAGCTGCACGGATCACCCACACCTTGAACAGCAACAACTGAGGTTCAGCAGGTTAGCTCCATTTCTGTCAGCTCTTTGACCCAGACAGCAAGTTACTCAATGGGGCTTCCAGGTCACTTACTCATTCCAATTAAGAGGTTGTCAAATATATTGAAAACAAAGAACATGCTAGTCATTAATTGCTAGCACTATCACTTTAAGGTCTATTTGTAGCTATCAGTAGTCAAAACAAAGGAAAATAATTTCTTCTCACATTTGACAACATAAAAATAGAGCAGATAAAAGCCACTTTCTTTTGGTTAAAAAAAAAAAAAAGTTCTTTTACAAGCTGAAGAAATGGGCAAGCCTAATTTTACGTTAGGCCAACACTGATCAGCTGACCAGAGCCTCTGGTTCCACAGCTGTGAATACTGGCTGAAATAATTCCCAGTAGCACATCCCAACAATTCATGGAAAATAAATAAATCCATCAGGAACTAAATTTTGATCCCCAGAAGAGCTGGCTCAGTCTGTAACCAGACCCTGAAGCAACTTGAGGACCTGCAAGAAACATGTGCAAATACCTTCAACATGCAGGTGCAGAGGATGGTGTTTTACAAGCCCAGTGAAGCACCTAAATATCTGTGGGTAATGCCAGGTGCCAAAGAAAGCAAGTCAAATTTTCAAATACATTTATTTGCCCCATTAAGCGTTTAACCACTGCACGGGACTGAAATAAAACCAACCTGAGCAGACACCTCAGTACTCTTAAAAATTAATCCCAAAGCACCAGCATCTGGGAGGGTTCCCCACAGGCACCTTTTGATACCACCAACTGTGAGCAGCTCTGAACCTTTACACTCCGAGGCAAGAATTTCAGTGAGAGCTTTGCTGGCTGCTTTGTTTAAAGCCCGAATTAATACACCAGCTGAGGAAGCAGCTTTGTTAAGTGGCTTAGTTCCAGCCACGTAAACAGAGCTAAGATTTACAGGGGCTCAGATTCCGAGTGTGTATGAGTAGATTTTATACTCACAAGATGCCAGTACTTTCATCTGTAGCAACGTGAACTTGCACAGACTCAGGCAGCTCCTTTCCACACTTAGGAAACATTTGCAGATGATTTCACAAATGTGAAATGTCAAACCTTTCATCACAAACATCGTATTTATTTGGCAGGTAAATTAAACACTGCACAGTTCTGAGCTTCTTTTGAGTTCTGCCTGAAGTCTTTCCATCAGTTGCATAATTTCTCCTGTTTGCAACCTGTCTCCAGTCCGACTGGATGCTCCAACTTTTGCTGCTTGTTTAATAATGAGGCTTATTCTCCATTTTAACTTTCAAAATAAAGAAGAAATCCCAGAAGAAATAAAGAAATCACAGAAATCCTTAGGAAAAAAGCTCAGCACTGCGCTCGAAATTAATTTCTGTAAAAATAAATTCAAATGAAACACTACTTTTCAAAACCCAGCGCTGATCCTTCTCACCTGTTTATTGATCTCTGTGATATTTATCCAAATTTTATTTAGCCCCAATTCTCCAGTTTCGATTTGTTCTAGTTGCTTTTGCTTCTCCACCAGATCTTCATTCAGTTTAGGAATTTCTTGAAATGATGTCTTTTGATTAGATTCCACTAAAGAAAAACAAGAAAAAAAAATTGTTTAAAGAAAAAAAAAAGTCCAGGTAAACAACATTGAAAAGCAGAAAGATTACAAGCAACAACATCTAGAGCAGTGAAAGAATGCAGTAAGTGGGTTTATTGCCCATTCAGAATTCAGTGTTTGTTCAGAATGGCAGCTCTTTTATTTTGTTTTAAGAGTACTAATTGCCTGCAGAGAGAACCCAGAGAGCCCATACTAAATTTAACACTTTGTAGTAGCACTGGCATCCTGGCAAGGCCCAGCAGGTCTTTATTTAGTGCAGTTACTCTGTGTTACCTTCACAGAGGAACATGAAATAGTAATGAGACTGTGAAGAAGAACTGCCAACAGCACCAGGGCAAAGGAGACACGGGACAAGAATCTCAGTGCCCCTTTTCAAGCCTGGAAAGGGGCTGCTGATGATGAAGGGAATTCCAAAGAGATTAAGGTGATTACAGTTGTTCTGTGTGACAGAAAGACAACTGAAAAAAAAAAGGTATAAACTTACATGCTAACATCTGGTGGTAAATAAATCAGTAAACAAGGTCCTTGGAAATAAAGTCAGTTATTACTGCAATTAGTACTCTAGGAAGGGAGAAACACACAGCTCAAATCGATTCAAGGGAGTCTCAGAAATGCAGCTCTACCAGGTCTGCAGTGACTAAGCTGTTTAGCTGTGAGCACTCTTAGGCAATCCTAAATCCCTAGGTCTGAGGAACGCGTAAGCAGAGGTTTTTGAGGTGGAGATGATAGGCTACTGCAAAACCTGCACCTCCACCCTGTAACTGGAATGCTCCACAACAAACTGCCATCCTTCAGACCAGACTGCCAAGAGCAATGAGTGGGACCTACGTGGTACATAGCTGGCAGCTCCCAGAACAAATTCCTTTGTGTGACCCAAGAGAAGCAGCCTTCAAGAGTCCTTCATGCCCGTGGAGTGGATGCCCAGATACACACACCCGAAGAGCTCTGCATCTTCAAAACACCACTTCACTTGTCTTGAAGCAAGTCCTTCAAGAAAGGTCTTCACCTTGACAGGTACAGAGTAATCTGCATTGATCACCCAAGATGCAAATAACGCTCCGTTAGGACCCTGGAAGGTGTAGTGTAGCCAAAAGAGACAGAGCTAACTGTGCCTTTGACACGAGCAGTCCACACTGAAGCTGCTATTTGCAGACAATTATTTTCTGTTTTGCCACCCTCGCTGTGTGAGTCTGTCTGAAAAAAACTCATCTGCTTCTTTGTTGTTTTTAATGCTATGTCTCCCTAAGAGGCTCCCATCCAGCCTCCAGGAGAGCCCCTACAGTGGCAAGGAAATCCGAGACTATTTTATCACAGGAACAAGTATTAAATGCACGGCTTTTCTCTCAGAGCTATGAAGGAGAACACAAGCACATCTGTCACTGCCAGCCAGCAAGCTCAGACAGAATAAACGCTTTAAGAACGAGGTCTGTGGAGATGAAACTTCCCTACACCAAAGACAACAAATGTTGCCATCGTGCACAACTTTTCCTGTCAGTACACACTTAAAGCAGACCGGTCCCCGAGGAGTGGCAGGCAGCTTACTCACAACACAGGAGCAGTGACTGTCGAGCTGTTTGCTACACTCAGCAGTAGCTGTAGCTGAAGGGATCCTCCAGAATATAACAGGTGGATGCCAGCAGCATCCAACACCAACAGCAAAGAATTTCTACACACATTTTGTTAACACCTCCTTTACCACAAGCAAATCGAGCCCTCTGCTTACCTCCAGCCCTATCAGGCTCTTAATTGTTTAATTAGGATTTGAATTTTATTTTTTTTTAAGGTCATTTTACGTCCTGGGCACAAAAACTCTAAGATGAAGACCAAAGCTGGAAGACAAAATCCACAGTCAACAGGGCTGCCCCTCAGGCAAAAAACCATAACTATCTTGCCTTCCTGAAGGAGCTGGAGACCACCCTAATGCTCAAGCTTCACTCTCTTCTGCTCCATTCACACAGCTCCTCAGCTTAGCCTTGCTTTTTTCAACACACAGGATTTTGAACACTACTAAAACAAGGCACCAAAACACGTCTGGTGTCCAGAGGTGATGTACAGAGAACCAAGAGCACATGTTACATGTAAATCTCACCCTTTCTTCAACAACCACCAGGATGAGGGGATAGAGTGTACCCTCAGCAAGTTCACTGATGATACAAAACTAAGAGGGGTGGCTGACACACCAGAAGGCTCTGCTGCCATCCAATGAGATCCAGACAAGCTGGAGAGCCGGGCGAGTGTGAACCTCATGAAGTTCAATAAGGACAAGAGTGTAGAGTCCTGCATCTGGGGAGGAACAACATCAGGCACCAGCACAGATTAGGGGTCATCCTGCTGGAAGGAAGCTCCATGGAGAAAGACTCTGGAGTCCTAGCGAACAGTAAGTTCTCCATGGGACAGTAATGGGCCCTTGTGGCCAGGAAGGCAAATGGTCTCCTGGGGGGCATAAAGAAAAGTGTGTCCAACAGGTCTAGGGAGGTTCTCCTCCCCCTCTACTCTGTCCCAGTGAGACCACACCTGGAATGCTGTATCCAGTTTTGGGCTCCCAATTCAAGAGAAATGAGGATCTACTGGAGAGAATCCAACGAAAGCTACAAGGAGGATGAAGAGACTGGAACATCTCTGATGAGAAAAGGCTGAGAGCCCTGGGGCTGTTTAGCCTGGAGAAGAGAAGCCTGAGAGGGGATCTTAGGAATGGTTACAGAGAT
>WTSP01018972.1:7276-24438 GCA_025331215.1 Actenoides lindsayi | reverse complement strand
AACATCTGCTCCCGCTGGACCAATCCGCGCCGGGAACATCTGGGCACCCACCTCCGCGGGCTGCGGCCGGGAGGTGATGCGCTCCTCAGTGGCTGCAGGGACCCGCAGGAGCTGCCACCACCTCCACCACCGCCACCTCCACCGCCACCACCTCCTCCAGGAGCAGCAGGCGGCTCAGGGCAGCGAGGGAAGGACGGGGAGCAGCCCTCCCTCCGGAGCCGGGGCTTGCCGGGTGAGTGCCAATGAGCTGGCGGGGGCCGGGGACAGAGAGCCGCGGGGTTGTCCGTGGCAGCGAGCTGGTGTGGGGCTTTGCCGGTGGGATCTGCCCAAACGGCTTTAGCAGGTGGCTGTTGGCGTGGAGTAAGTTTTGTATTTGTTTGTGAGCTCTCGGCTTTGCCGCATGGTGGAAGAGGGTGAGGAGCTGAGAGGAAAGCTCCCCGCTCGTCCTGCAGTGCTACCGGCTGTGGGCAGAGGTGCCTGAGGCTCTGCTGGACTCTATCCTCCTCTGTGAAAGATCATTTTAACCAGAGTCATCTTTTTATGGTCAAAGCTGAACTCTGAAAAGTAACCACAGCCACTCTTCATTGCTTGTTAGCAAAGTATCATCCTCGGGGATGAGACAACTATCTAAATATAGATGTGGTATAGCTGCGAGACATGAATACGCGCACACACGCTCTCTGTCCCTTTCTCTCTTGCAGGAGTTAGACCTGTTTGTTTTTCAGTCACGTACATCAAAAGTGTGAGTGTCTCTTCACACACATGTAAAAGTGCAAAGTTTGGGTATGCACATGCATATCTGTGAGTGTTTTTCCCCTGGAGTGGGAAATACACTTCCCCCCCCCAGAAGGCAAAGCATCAGCTGGATGCTGCTGCATCTCCTTGCAGCCTAGAAACTATACTGCATGGAAGGGGAACACTGAAACACTCACCCTGCAATAATTCTGTTAAATAAAAATGATAATCTGACTTTCCCCGGATCGGTGTTACTCTGCAGGCAGTGTGGGTGCGTATGTGCGTGTGTGATAGGAAATTGATGCTACTACTCAAAATAATGGTGTGATTTTAACAGTAGCCCTTGAGCTTTCCTCTGAAGCTGACAAGAATTAATGGAGAAAATAATGTACCATTTTAAGAGGTGGTGTTCGGGGCAGTAATCATGTTCTAGCTCAGGAAACGTCCGGATATTTAGTAAAGCAAGCTGTATTTTTGCAGCATTTGCTCCAAGAGGGTTCCAGCTATACCACCGAGATTCTGAAATGATTTCTCTTAATGTTTTATTTTACTTTTCTCATGTCTGAAAGGGAGTCCGGGAAGCAAGGTCAAAGTTAGAGAACTGGATGTGACAGAAGAACTCTTTATTTTTCCCGTTATTAAGCCCTGTGGAGCTGCTGAAATAGCACTTGTCTCACTTGCGGTCCAGCTACTTGCCATCTATGTCCTGACTTTGCCGCCTGAGCCATGTGTGTTTCTCCTTGATCCACCACGGCAGGTAACCATTCAGCAGTGCTCTGCTGCCAGAAATGCTCGCTGAGCCCGTGCGAGGAGGAAATCTTACCAGAACTGCTGAGATCATCCCAGAAAGACCCTTTGCAGATTGATTCCGCATCCTCGGGTAAGTAACAAGTTTGCGGACTTCAGCTGGTCGGGCTTGCCTTCAGAGGGAGGGAAATTACTTGGAGCAGCGCTGAAAGGGGGTAAAGCTGGAAATGTTATTTTATTCTATTGATAAAAGCAGTGGGATGACAGGGAGCGAGACAGGAATAGTCAGTCATTAAGTCTCGTGTCTTCATGCACTCGTGAGAGCTGTTGAGATGCTTGTGCCTCGCACACACGTGAGCCCAGGGAGAATCTGCAATCAGGGAGACCTGCAAAGCAATTAGCAAACTAAAAGAAAGGCAGTTTTAAAGTGCAAAGGCAGCAGCTCCAGCCAGCAGACAACAGCACAGCTGTGGGTCCCCACCTTTCCGCGGGTCAATTAAAGGGGGCTCTCTCTGCCTGAGCGAGGAACGAGACTCGATACTCTGAAAGGACCGCGATCGATTGGCAAGTCCATGTGAAATCCTAGGGCTGGCATGTGTTTTTGATCCACATGTTCATCTGCCTGTGGTCTGGTAGCTTTGTATTATCAACTGGGAATCCCACAGTGGGACCGGCTGCTTTTCCCGCTCCTGAAGAGGGTAAATGCAGCAGCATAGCCTGTGAAATCAGAGGAAGGTTTCAGCTGAGCACTCCCTAATTGCGAGTGCTGCTAAGGTTAGAGACAGGGGAATTTATCACTGCAGTTTGCCAGCAGTCGCAAGGACATGATGATATTTCCTGTCATGTCAAAGTCATGTCTCCTGCCGATAATAAATGCTAATTTCTGTGTGCTCAAAAGCCTCAGGTTTTCTATTTGTGCATGCAAGAGATGCTCAGAAATGGTTTCCGTCTCAGCCAGCTTTAGCTTGCATATTGATTATCCTGCCTTACACTGCGAGAGGAAACCCTGCAGGGCACCAGCTCATTGACTCACCCCCTTCTGCGCCCAGCATCGCGGGGCTGCCTTGGCCAGCGAGCCTCTGTGCTTGCCCCCCGCAGACATCTGCAGCAACAAGCCAATAGTACCTGCTCACACAACCCCTTTCACTGCAGCACCGAACAGGCAGGGTTGGATTTTCTCCCCGAGGAAAGGTTGGAGAGGTGCAGGCAGGTGTGGGAAAGCTCCCAAGGTCTCACGTACGAGCTCTGAGGCAGAGCCCAAAGGCTCGCAGGTCCCTCTCCAGCGCCCGAGATGGAAAAGCACAAAGCTTTGTTGTTTGTTTGCTTGTTTTCCCTGGCTGTTCAATCATTTGTTAAGCCCCGTCTTGCCTCCTGTCTGAGCTATCTTGCAGCCCTGTGGAAATCAGCCGGCACTAATTCGTGCTGAAGAGGGGCTCCTGTCGCTGGGGTGATGCGGAAGTGGAGGGGCCAGACGAAGAGAATTTCTTGCAATTTACAGTTCAACTGTGAAGCTGCCGTGTCATAAATCTATTTCCAATCCAATTTAGATAAGATAACCTTCTGTCCAAACACGCCTAATAACTCTGTGGGTACCGCGCCGTAGAGCGCTGTCATTATTCCTGAAGAAATAAATAGGAAGAGGCGCATTTTGCTCTCTTGAAAGTACAATTAAAGCCCTCGCGAAACTGCGCGTGAGAGGTCCGGGCGTTGAGACAGAGGCGTCTATTCCCTCGCTGCCGCATGTGGGATTTATGTTTCAAACTTCCATTAGCGCTAATGGCAGCTACAGCCGCCGCCGCGCTCCGATGTGCCGTGCATTCAGAGCAGGCACGCACCGCCGGGGTGTAAACACTGGGCAGCGTGAGCAGGCAGCGCCCGCCCCGCGCCTCCCCAGCCCTGGCAGCACTGCCCGCCGGGGCAAACGTCACCCAGCCCTTGGTGAGTGGCAGAGGGCTGGTGGCTGAACGGTGGCGAGAGGCTGAACCCGCTTTGCTGAGGTTCATCCAGGCTGGAAGGACAAACCTCACGCTCAGGACTCGGCACTATGCTTGTCGGTCCCTGTGGGGAAATTTGGCCCCGTGCCTTGACTTGTGGTGTAGCGCTGAAAAAAAAAAAAATGTAATGTGATTAAGATGTATCTGTCTCTGAGCTTGAGTGAGGCAGAGGCAGTGACTCATACCACCTTGCTGTAACTGTCAAAACACTTGGCTCGCGGGAATAGCCTTCCACACAAAAAGCACTGATTCAATATGTTTATATTTAAACAAAACACTAAGGGTCTGATTCACTGCGGCATTACTACAGCCTTGTATGCCCGTAACCCCAGCCAAGCAGCCCTTAGGCACACGCGGAGCGAGTCCGCTCTGGCTCCCAAGCTAAGTACTGGAGAAGGGCTCTGTCCTTGCGAGCCTCCTGCGGGGAGAGGTGCCCCCTCGCAGGCTGTAGCATCGGTGCTGGTGTCGAAGGCATGGTGCAAGGACACAGTTCATATTCTCGTTCCCCTGCACCTGCAAACAGATACGTGTACACTGCCAGCCACCACAAAAGATGATGGTGACACTGAGAGGTCTGGTGATGGGATAACAGCTACACTGGGCACAAGAGCAGAGCTCAAGAGCAGATCTTGAGCTTCTGTGGGGCAGCCCTGCAATGGGACTTGTTTGCCTTCGGTTTGCTTTCTCATCCTGGTGTGCAGGTAGCACTTCTTCCCTCCCAGAGAGAGAAGGTAGAAGTTGAGGCACCTGTGATAACCCATGGGAGCTGCTGGGCTTGGAAAATGGGTGCCCCGAGTCCTGCAGGTTTGGAATTGGTGGAATTTGCCAACAACTAGCATGGCATTTAACAGCTTGTGTCTACTTTGTTTTTAGAGTGTAGCTTTCCACAGCCCAGAGGTGCTCTTGCTGTTCATTTTCTGGTTGTTTCCCTTCCTTGCTACTGAAACAAGTTGTGGAGGTTGGTTTAACTGTGCCATTTTGTCTGATGTAAGGTCTTTAGGAATTTAAGTACATCTGACCACTTTGTACCCGAGGGTACGTCCCAGGCTGGTGCTGAATGTACCCCAGAAAGGGGGTGCCAGTTGGATGCTTGATGAACCCACTGCCAGGATGCTCATATGTGTCCCTCTGCAAAATACAGTCCTTTCCATCGGCTTCTGCCAGCCGGCATCAGCCCTCAGCCCACGGTGTTTGCTAAAACAGAGCCTGCCCTCCCTCCCTCCCTCCCTCCCTCCCAGGGCCAGGGTTCCAGTGCTCCTTGCCTTGTCTTGGCTCCTTGCTGTTTGCTGGTGTCTCCAGGACCACTTATGGTCAGGGGATACTGAATGTCCCACTGTCACCCTCCACCTCTGTGGCAGGGAGAAGGATTCCTGCAGCCAGGAGCTGCAAAGGAGAGGTTTGCACAGAGCTGGTGGAGCTGAAGGACTGAGCTGTGATGCTCTGCACACTGCGGTTGTCTGTCTTGCCCCTGCACTTGGGCTGATTTTGTGCTTGTGCTGCACACAGGCGCTGCTAGGTCTGTGATTTCAGCCTTTGCACTGAAAATCACCAGGGAGAGAGTTTTAGCATTTTAGAGGCTTGGTTTGAAGGGGAAGGATGGAACCATGGTTGGCTTGTCAGCCTGTACGCTGGGTTTGGCTGCTTTCCCAGTCCTGACAGCCTGGGTGGCCACAGGAATGGCACTTCATCTTTCTGTACCTTTGTCTTTCTTAGAGTAGTGCAAGGAAAACTGTAATGTTCTCCCATCCCACGGTGCTGGGAAGATAAATGCATTTGTGATTGCTCTCAGATAACACAGCAGTGGGGTTTTCACCTAGCAGAACCTAGTATCAGAGTAATTAAGTGTCCAGGATGTTCAGGCTCTGGTGTAATTCAAATACTAGGGTAAAACCTGCAAGCAGAGAAGGTTGCTGCATATGAATTTAAACCAGTGTTTGCAGCTACTTGGTGCTAAGAGAGCGGTGAAGACCACAGCCGTACCTTTGCCCGTGAGAACTGACGTCAGTGCAGGGAGCATCTCTGGTGTGTGCAGTGATCTAGCTTGACTAAAACATGGCATTGTCCTACTGCAAGAGTCATGGTTCCTTTCCTGGGGAAATGCTGCTGTTTTGTGCAGTCTATCTTGGGCCAGGTCCCAGTGTAGGGCTGGGGGGCTTGGCTCCAAATGAGGTGTTAATCTGCTACTCAGGAGTTTTCTGCCCGGATTTATAACATCCTTTATGGGAAACCTCCATCCTCACGGGCTTGAAAGTCA
Source organism: Actenoides lindsayi (assembly GCA_025331215.1). Classification (NCBI taxonomy): domain Eukaryota; kingdom Metazoa; phylum Chordata; class Aves; order Coraciiformes; family Alcedinidae; genus Actenoides; species Actenoides lindsayi. The sequence continues at coordinate 18,708 of WTSP01018972.1, read as the reverse complement.
GGGAAAAAGCACAAGAAGATTCTCTTATGATGGGATTTCTTCTTCAGCCCCTTCTTGTGGGCTTTTGATGTAAAGGAAGGGAAAGCACATTACTCTTTCCTGACAGTGAAGGAGAGATGCCACCAGTCCCTGAAATAGTTGTGTAGGTACCTTTTTCACTCCCACCTGCAGCTAAGACTCAAGAAGCACCCCTCATGCCCCATAGCACAATCCTTCCAGTGAGGTCCATGTTTTGACTGTGCACAACCCTTTGGCTTTTTTACTGTGGTAGAGAAGCAGTCCAGAACCAAGTCCATTATTTTCACAGAAAAATCTAAGAATGGTGCCATTTCAAATGGCACCATAAGGAGATCTCAGTTTGGTGAAGAAAACATATCCCATAGGACCTGACTTTGAGTTACTGTGAAAAGTGGCTCTGGATGCTTTCCCTGCACCGCCTTTAAGCGTTAGCATAATAATATTTTTTTATATGTGTATTTTTTTTTTTTAATAGTGCATTTCAAAGCAAACAACAGAGATTTCTTGCACAAGTGGGCTTGGGAGGTGATGATGCCACCTGCAAATGCACCTACCGCCTTGGATTGTCTAGTGAATAGAAAGGCAAAACCCAGTCCTGGCTCTCATGGAGACCCAGTTCTCACCAGACTGAATGCCATCAAAGTTACATATGTCATTAAGATGCTCGTTAAGCATCATGTCACCTTTCCACAGAAATGAGCAAGCTCGGAGCAGCTAGCCAGGCCTGGCTGGGGGTGTGCAGAGAGCCCTGGTTCTCTGCAGGGCTCTGCTCCGGAGAACCAGACCTCCCCAGGCCTCGTGTCACAGGAGCCCTTCTCCTAGCCCAATTCTCCATCCTCTGTGTCCTGAAAAACTGAAGCAACCCATAGACCAAATCAGCTTCATCACCCTTCCACCAGCTGGGGCTCTCCTGTTTCTCTAGGACGACACTACCATCTAGTGAATATCCTATGTATTGGTTTTCCAGGGAAGCCACAGAGCTCTGTGTGTGGTGTGGGGAAATTAAAACCCATTCGTTGTCCCACACACACCTAAGCATGGCACAGGGTCCCTCATTCTCTAGATGGGTGGCCCCATCCTGGTCCCTCCTGCAGTGCATGGAGACCTTCCTGGCTTGGACATCTCTTCTCGCCCTGCTCCATGAGGCTGAGGTCGGCTAGGGGTTCCCAGCTTGGTTTGTAGGATGTGGAGACCATGCCCAGCAATGGCAGCGTGTGTCCAGCGCTGTAGTCGCCGTTCTCGGAGCAGGGCTTGCTGTGCTGGCAAGCCCCAGGGTGATAGCTCAGAAATATCTTCACATTTGCCAGGCTCTCAATTATTTTTTCAGTGGGTTGAAGGCTGCAGGTCAAGACTTGCTGTCATCCTGGCTGCGTCCCACCTCTGGACCTCTCCTTCCCCTGCAGACCCTGGCCCGTGATGTTACAGCCACCGTGGCCACAAGTGTTACTGAGCCTCTTTTTCTTCTTGTTTTGTGCAGAGCTGATCTGATCGGGGCCTACCAAAGACATTAACGACGTCGAAAGTAGCCTACTTTAAGAGAAAATATGCAGAAGAAGAACATTTACATCAAGATTACCATGAGTATTGTCCAAAAGTGAGTAGTTCTCTCATTCCAGACCCCATCCTCCCCTGCTTTCATTCCTCAATGCTAAAGACCCATTTGCTTGCTCTTTACTCCCCAGCACCTGATACTACCCGAGGACCGGACTTGTATTTTAAAACTTTCTCTCCAGAAACTCCGATTCCTGGATGACCCCGAAGCCTATCTCCGTAGGTCTGTATTAATTAACAATCTGTTGAGGAAGATTCACCTAGAGACAGAGAGGGAGAGCTATGAATACTTTAAGGAGGCTCCGTGCTATAGGACTGCTTACTCTGACGCACGAAAACGGCTGAAGTTTATGGTACAGGAGTGCTGTTCCCAGTCGCTCTATTATGAAGAGCTTCATTCGTATCGCATCGTGCCTTACTCTGCAGAGAACGCCGTCTATGGAATGGGCTACACGAGCAGCCACTTGGAGCAAAATTCTCAACTGCTTATTTATAAAATGAATTAAAAGTAGCTGTTAGACCCACTGATGTTTGTTTCTGAATGCTTGAACTGCTTATCGAGATGTTAAGATGAGGCACTAATTGCAGATAGACTTGTGATCAAAGGCGGACGGTTCAGAGCTGAGTGGAAGGTACTTTGAATAATGCTCTGCAGTCCCCGCTGTTAACCCCCTGGTTATGAAGTACCTTGGCATACACACAGAGCTGGTGCAATACGGAGGTCCTTACCCACAGAGACTGCACGCAATGTGTTTTGTAGAAGCAAAGCTGCATTTAAGTTACCTGTGTGTAGATACAGATGTTCCCAATCACTTTGCAGTTAAATTATGCCATCCCCGGTGGAAGGGGAGCCCCCCCAAAGCAGTGGAGTAGTCTAACAGTGAGGAGTAAAATGCACGTTATTTACTGTAAAGGTATAGATAGAAAGTTTCTCTGAGAAACGCTTTGACCATGAAGGAGTCAGTGCCAAAGGAAACAGCCTTTTGTTTAGGATTTTCAGAGACTTAACTTGCTTGCTACTTACAAGACACTCTCTACTGAGATTGCAAGGGTTTGGGGTTTTGTTATTTGGTTTGTTGGGGTTTTTTTTTCCTTTTTTTTTTTTTTATAATTGCATTCACCTTTTACTTATATTATCTCTTAGCTGGTATCTACTTTACTATTTTAATACAAACCAGAATGACTCACAGGAAAGATTGTTTCTTCAGCCCGTCATCAATGTTCCCTCATCTTCATTTTATTCTCTCCCTAGCTGTTTCCCTGATATTTCTTTGCATGCTAATTTGCTGTTTGGCCAGAGGTTCACATTGGGAATAGACAGTAATTTCTTTTTATATGGAATATAAAAGTCAGAAAAACAATGATAACTCTCATAGATAGAGAATGAATGTATCTGGCAGATGCTAGTAAAACCTCAGAGGTTCTCCTGATAAAAATGCTCAGCATCAGTAATAGTGTTAAGTCAAATGTCTAATTTCAACCTGGGAATTAACCTTAGAATATGTAAATATATATTTCACAAGTGGTGACATGAGAGATGTTCAGCAAATTGGTGACTACAAGTGGAATGTTTTATAGCTGCCAAAGCTATGTCATGAAAATACCAAAGAGTAATATAAGGGAAAAGATGATGCTCCAGCAATGGGGTCAGAAGCAAAGATTGCACTATAGCCTGGGGAAGTGTGATTAACGAGCCTATAAACTGGCCGTTACCAACACACCTGCAGTTCACCTGTGGGTGACTCACATCCCAGAATTGCTGAACAAATACATGAGATGATCCAAAGCCTGTCAAGGTCCTACAGGTCTGTTGGCTTACAGTGAAGAAAACGGCTTTGCCTCGCTGGCTATCACCTCTTTAAAGCTTTAAAGCAAAGTGAGTAAGCGCACACTCAGCTGGAGGCAGCGATGTATCTGAGAACCTAATCTTTTATTTTGAAAGGCTTTGCTCATGCAGATGTGGCTGATGCTATTTCCGAAGCATTATACAGTATGAAAAAATGCCATTGCTTGCCAGGGACGTGCTTCCTGTAGGATTCCTCCTGTAACCCTGCTTAGAGCATCCTAGTCGTGTGTGTTGCACCTATCATCGCAGCTCTCAGGCATGTGTTAGTGCAGGAGAAAAGGCAGGAAAGCAAAAACAGGAGGTATGAAGAGCAAAGTTTACTTTGATCAGTAGTTAGAAGCCTGTACAGGCTTTGGAGACAGAAGGAAACCAGCGAAACCCAGAATTAATTTTTTTTTAATTAAAAACAAAAAAAAAAGCAAGGAAAAAAAAAAAAGCTACAGTTTCATTCAAAACAAGGATAACCTGCAAAGTGGAGAACATAAACAGCACAGATATTGTGGGAAGGCTGAAGAAATAGGGCAGTGCTGTTTGGGAAGTGCTATTAGTCATGATGAACGTTCAGGGTTTCATTTTTGTTTTGAGACAACACATATTTACTTGTCTCTTACAAAGGGCTGTCTTTAAGCCCTCAGTTGGTGTAATTTGGTGTCAGAGCTGCTTGACTATGTGTGGTTATATTCTTGCTGCTCCTAGGCTTGCACCAGCCCAAAATCATGTGAACGATCACGCTCGCATTTGGCATGATTTGGGAAACGTCCAGCTAAAAGTGGCCGTGTCCATCTCAGCAGGGGCCAGCTGAGGAAGACCAGGCTAATGCTCAGGTGTAGGTAACAGCTCTAGTGCTGCCAGTACAAGCTGGCAGCAAAACCTATCTGCTGTGTGGGCTGTGGGCTACGGTGGCTGTCGTGACAGATGCTGTTATCCCCCAAAGAGCTCTCTGGCCTCAGCTGGCACCTTGCGTGGCTCATGCAGGCTTAGGGGCTGGGGTAGGGACATCAGGAGCCTTCTAATTGGTAAAGGAAATTTACTTCTGTCTTCTTTTTCAAACTATGTAATTTTCTGCTCTGAAGCGATTTGCTATTTGTGAAGTTTTTTCTTTGTGTCCATTTTCAACCGAATTCATAATGATCTAACAGCTACATGAAATGCTAACATGCCTTTTTTTTCTCTCACTGACCTACTTTCTTATATTCATAGGATGTTTCTGGCCTGAATAAACAAAACTTTTTATGTAAAATTAGTAACGTTTCAATGGAATGAAAAAGCTCAGCACGATTAAAGTCTGTAACCTCATCTGAAAAAAACCCATTGCCCCTGTCAGATTTGTCTTTGAAGAGTAACTTCTTTGCTTGCTGGAAGAGGCAGATACTTTCTTGCCCATTGAAGGCTTCTTTGATAAGGTGTTATGATAACTGAACAGACAGACAGAAGTCTGTATCAGATCACAAAGCTCCTTGGGCTACTTGTGAAAGAGGATGATATCTTACTCATGTTTTCTCATGTGTTGCTTTCTTGAATAACAAACATTGGCTGATTATTTTATTTCTTCTTTCTCTAGAAGCTGTTAGAATGGATGATTTCTTTCTGTAAAGCAAATTGGTTTTTTATGGTTGACTTTCTGATATGAAATTCAATCAAAGAGCCACCATTCTAAATATTTTAAGTCTGTTCAATTTTTTACTGCCTTCTGCTTTGCACAGTGATTTGTGCTGTTAAAAGTGGGTCTGAAATATTCTACTTTAGTGCTTAAACCCCATAGTTTATGGGGTGATAAAGAAGGACAAAGATGCAATAATATTGCAAGTTACTCCTGAAATATTTAATTTGACACTTTTTGAATTATATACTGATTTTAACATTTAGTTACCAAGTTACTGGGTACCAGCATTTTAATACAGCTACATACAGTGATTTTTCTTTTTTGGATTTGTAGCTACGATTCAGCTCTTCTAGCTTCTGATGTGTGAATCTGTCTGTAGGTGGTCAACTTTCAGTGATAGATATATATATATATTCTATTATGACTGCATTAGGAACTCCCACGTATGGGCTATGTTTGCACTGGATGTAAAGAAAGTCCTTCCGTCCCTTTGACTCAGTTGCCTTGGAGATAGTACATTCATCAGAGAGAATGCAGATGAGCTGGGTGACAAGGACAGACTTGGTAATGACAGCTGATCATTTTGAAAATGACTGGCTTAGGACATTTCATTTTCATCTCAGAATAGCAGCACACTTGGCTGTAATTAGTAGTAGAGTTAGGTTTTCTTTGTGCCGCTTTCCCCTAAGTGGCTGTAAATGCTGGGCCTGATCCTGGATGCAGAAGGGGTGGTGGTAGCTCCATGGGAGGCAGAAGGTGGGGCAATGGGTGCATGGGTGCACGCGGGAGGTGGCCTTCTGAAGCTGCAGGAGCTGGGGCTGCTCTAGGGTGCCCCGAGGGGTGCACACACCAGAAGCAGCCTGGCTTGGCAGGGCAGCGTCTCCGCCTGCATGACCTGGTGCAGACACCCCAACCTACTAGGGCCCCGATCCTGTAAATGCTTCAGTTATCATCTAAGTTTCTTTGCACAGATCCTCTCAGCAGAGCCAGAGAGGCTCCTCGTGTACTTGACGCTCAGCATGTGTATGAGGGTGTGCAGGGCTGGGGCTGCTGTGCACCGGCAGAAGCACTCCTCAATTGCCTAATTATCGGTGAAAGTGATTTGCGAGCTGCCGCTTCAGTTCTTGGATACATTTATATTGCACTGTAAATTGAACTTTTGTTTTCAATGAATGTGTTGAGTATATGGACTATCGTGCCTTAAAGTCCCATCCTCATATGAGCCTTTGTATATGTTCTGTAAATCTGCAAACTGTCTATAGCTGGTAACTCCGTGCACTCTGTACAGATCTGGCACTTGGCAGGGCCTCGGGAAACATGACCCTGACCTCAGTTTGCCATGAACACGGATGGGGATGTGGCAATTCCCTCTTCTTTTCTTTTTTAGATTGCTTTCCTCTTCACTGTTCATGATATTCTGTTTTTCTGGTTCCTGTCATAGCTGGGTTCTGGGTTACCTACAACACCAGGCACTCCTCACAGGAATTCAGAAAGTTGTAAAAAAGTTGTCTCCAGCTTTTCAACACCATCTGTACCGTGCGCTCTCAGCAGGGAATCACAATTGCATATAACAACTGTGGCAGGTGTTGTCAAGTATATCATCATATATTTGACATGATTTACGAAGCAGAAAGGGGAACACCTATTTCTACTGAAATGCATGAGCCTGCATTATGTTAAATAGATGGTGATTATACACCACTTAATTGGAATAATACCTACCGGTTCTATAATAAAAAATGGCTTTTTAATGTTTAAAATTACTTGGGACCTGATTAAAGGTTTTTATGAAATTGTTTTCTAAAGTGAATAGTAGAAAAATGTATATGTATTTTAAATATACATATGATGTGCATGTTATTAATAAAGTTCTATTTCTATTGAACCAGCTGGACTCTCATTGAATATATGCTGTTTGCTTTACAAGTTAGCATGTAACATTACCAAAGACAGTTTTCCAACACCATCAATCCACTGAAAAATTTATAGACCACAGATTATTTGAGGGACATGGATCCTGGGGGTGAACCTGGACCCATCTGACATATCTGATGCACAGAGCTGGGGCAACTCCTCTGGATGCCGTGCAAACCCTGGCATTCACTTGTGCCACCCTGATCCCATTGTTTGCATCCCGGTTTACCTATGGGCTTGCAAGACCCATCTCCTTTTCCTTGTTTATTTACTTTATTTGAAACTCTGCAAGGAACTGTTTTCCTAATGTTCTTCAAGGCACCTTCCAGATGCTGCAGAAGAGTCAAATATAAAATAGGTAGATATTGGAACAGTTCAGGAAAATAGGAATTTTTACTAAACGTCCTGATTATAATGGAAAGATCACCCTCTCCCTTATCTGCAGGGCTTCTCTTCATGATTCTTTTCCCTCAAGAAACTGAACTGAAACCCTGAAAATATTTAAGGGATATCAAAAAGGAGGAATATTTACAAAAGGGTGAACATTCCCCTGTGAGCAGGAGACTCTTGAAACAGCCAAAGGAAAATATCTTCCAGAGCCAGGTGCTTCAGCCCCCACCTCCATCCAGGGCTCAGGTACCGTCTGGGGGCTGCAGATCCAGGTTTTTAAAGGATTGAGCATTGCACACAGATGCCTTAGGCGCTGTGGTAAATCAGTCACCTCCTCTAACAATGCTGCATTAGGACAGAAGAGCTGGATGTTGTCAGTCTGCACATAGCTCTGAAACCACCAATCCTGAGTCCCTACATATGTCATTTGAATGTGATGTTACAAGGATTAAGCAGCCACTACCCAAATCCTGCGATGCTTCATCAGACAAAGCCCTTTACACATCTCTGAACCACTACATTTTTTAACCAGAAAACAATACCTGGGCCTTGCCATGGGTATGTGCATGAGTTGGAGGAAGGGGCTGCTTAAAAGAGGTAGGCTGCATGTCTGCGTGTCTGACCTGTTTGCTCCCTGTATTACAGCTGAATGGCCAAGGGCCTCTGGGGTGGCATATGCCTGACACAGAGAGATGTATTCACTTGGCCAAGACTCCTCCTAGATCCCAGGTGGGAGCTGCTACCTCTGAAGATGCACCACACTGGTAGGAGATGCTGAGCCTTGGGCTTGGTCCAATTCTGGAGACAACTGCTTTAGTGTGGAAATAAAAAGCAGTGTAGCCGCTTCTCACCTCCCAGCACAGCCACGTGATGCTGTCCAACCCATGCAAATACTTTCCCACCAGGGATATTTTCAAAGCCGTGGGAATCATCCTGCTGCAAGGCAAATTCTGCTGCAGACTGAAGATGGGGTTCTCTGTGCCAGTTTTTCTGCTGCTAAAGGAGGTGGTGAGAGCATTGTGGCCAGACCACCATGGGCTTATTTTCCTGTCAGCTGTGTTTTCTTTTTTTTTTTTTTTTTCCTCTTTACAGCCATTTGCAGCCAGTTTGAACTGAAGCAGCTGCTGGCCTGCCTTACCTCAACACTGCCAGCCCAGACTTGTGGAGCAGCTGGTTCAGGACCCAGAGAATCCAGCTGAAAGCTGGATACCATTACATTCCACACTCCCTGCATTTCAGGGCTTAATTAATTTAGGTCTTAAGATAAGCAGCACTTGTTGCCAAACTAGGTGATGCTTTGAGCTCCTGGCTGAAGCGTGCTGCAGAGCACTGCAACCTCCTGGCTTTTCTAGCTCAGTGGGACAGTTCACATAGCCTCACTGCCTGCAGGCTGATGTCCCACTGGTGGTAAATTATCCCTGGCTGGGATGAGTGGTGCTAAATTGCAGCTTTTTACAGGTAGAAGGCAGCTTTTCCCGAAACAAACTGCTTAGTGGAAATTGTTGTCAATTTGCGGTGGAAGGTAACATCTGCTGTCAGAGAAGAGGAAGGATGGCTGTGAAGGTAAAGCTCTTTCTCCTTGTAAAGTGTCAGAATCCCCTATTCATAGAGGAGAGCTGATGTTGCTCTCCTATGTTATCCTTTGAAGCTCAGGACCATGCAGACATTTCAGCTGTGCTGAGACCATCCCATTACATCATCCCCTGTGGTGCCTTCCAAGGTGAATGCCCAGTGCTTGCAGCAGAGGCTGGGCATCTGGCAAGCCCATAGCCCTCTCTGGGATGCTGGAGGAAGCTGTGGGAATTTGGCAGCATGTCCCCATACACAGCTGGGATCTTCAGTCTCATACCCAGGGAGCATTCCTGAAGGCTGTTTGCACCCTGACCCAGGCAGATGGGGGTCTGTCCCAAAGCTCTGCAGTGCAGGCGGAGTTTGCAGCTCAGGGTGGTGTCAGCCAGGGAAATCTTGGTCTTTGGTGGGTACGTGGAGTCACAGGGTGGGACTGTGCAAAAAGTAACCACTGTGACAGTGCCATAAGGACTTAAACATGCTGCATTGTGGTAGTACTTATAAATCCAAGGTCTAGAGAGTGATACCCTGATGCCTGTCTGCAGGTTTTGCATCATGGAGTCAGAGCACCATTGCTGATGATCCCAATGAGATGGGCCTCTTGCTTTCAGCATTATTGTTAATAGCTATTTTGTTTTCAAAATTTTGTGTCTAAGCCTGATGGGTATCTTGGTACCCTTTGGGGGCACACGTCAGTATGCAAATAACCGAAATGATGACATGTCCACTCTGGAGAAGACCCAGAGCCAGTCTCTGGTTGTTGCTCAGACACGTGGCCTAAAAGGCTTTTTTGTGGTTGTCCTTGAATTAGGACAAACAATCTGTGTTGAAGAGGTGGAAGGTCTTGGCTCACAGGAGCCCTGCACTGTGCTGCCAAGTAGTTATTCCTCGTATGTCACTGGTTTACTTGGTAATTTGTGCCTTGGGGCATTTGTCTGAGTGGAGGAGTGACCAGAGGCTGATGGACTGGCTTGGTGGTGTCTTATCTTGTTCCACTTCAGGTAAAAAAATCAGTGCTGCAAGTGTTGAGAGGAAGACTTGACGTGAGGCTAAAAAAAAAAAAAGCTCACATGGATCTGGCATTTGCAGTTCCTAAGGCTGGCGATCAGCGGGAAGGTGAGGACAAGCTGCAGCTAACATAGGGAAATAGGAAGTTAAATGCTGATGCCTCTGGGGGACTCGAGTCTGCCCTGTGTGCTGCCTTGTCCTGGCTTCCTACCAGCTTCCTACTGCATGGATGCAGGGGAGGCTCTCTGCCTGAAGATGGCACTGCTATATTGAAGGATTGCTGGAAAATTGCTGGATTTGAGCTGTGTGTAAAAACAGTCGAGAGCACCGTGGATCTAAGTTAGGTATGGGTACAGTGATGGGTGCTGGGTCAGGGTTTGAAGGACTCTGTTTCCCAAGGACAGGCTGCCCCACGTCAAGAATCACCCACAGCAAGTAGCCCAAAGGCAGTGTCCAGCTTGAGCTTGGTGATTTGGAGAGAGACTGAGAAGACAGGAGTGGGCCTGAATTAGGATGGGAGGGTGTCCTCATTGTCAGGATATATAATCATAGAATCATAGAATGTTTGGGGTTGGAAGGGACCTTTCAAGGCCATCCAGTCCATCCACCCTGCACTGAGGAGGTACCCGTGCAACTAGAGCGGGTTGCTCAGAGCCCCATCCAGCCTGGCCTGGAATATTACGGGAATGGGACATCTACCACATCTATGGACAGCCTGAGTCAGTGTTTCACTGCCCTCTAGTCTAAATGTCCCCTCACCAACACAAATACACTGAAATAATAATGGCCCTAGAGCAGAGAACAGTAACCCCTTGCCCTATTGCAACAGGCACTGCTAAAAACTCTGTCTCCATCTTTCTCATAGGCCCCCTTTAAGTACTGGAAGGCTGCAGTAAGGTCTCCCTGGAGCCTTGGCTTCTCCAGGCTGAACAACGCCAAGTCACTCAGCCTTTCCTCACAGGAGAGGCATTCCAGCCCTCTGATCATTTTTGTGGCCTTCCTCTGGACCCGCTCCAACAGGTCCACGTCCTTTCTGTGCTGAGGCATACCCTGCCTCTCGGTTGAGGGGCTTCTTGGCAGAACGACACCATGCTGGGTCAGACAGGGCTATGCCTTGCTCCTCCGAAAGCTTCATGCGACTCAGCTTTGTGCTTACTGCTGCCTGTCCTCGGACCCTGAGCCGTGGTCCTCGTGGGTTGGAGGGACTCCTTGTGCCCCTTCAGAGAGGAGGATGGGTTTAATGTCTTCTGTGTGCCATTAACAGAGAGAAGCAGCAGTCATTGCCCGTTGTGATATGAACTCACAGTAAAAATGCATAGCTGTGTGTCTTTATTTTTACCACTGGAGGGCTACATCTACCTGCAGACTTTATCTAGGTGACATCAAACCCAGAGCACCTGCCACCTCGAGAAATATGCTGGAGCAACCTAATTGGGAAAGGATGAAGAGCAGTAACTGTTTTCTTTGGGGAAAAAACCTGGCTGTAATCTTCATCAATTTACTGTGAAAGCATTTCTTTCCCCTTTCCCCGCC
>WTSP01018969.1:58779-109581 GCA_025331215.1 Actenoides lindsayi | reverse complement strand
CCTTTGCCTTTGCCTTTGCCTTTGCCTTTGCCTTTGCCTTTGCCTTTGCCTTTGCCTTTGCCTTTGCCTTTGCCTTTTTTTTTTTCCCCTTTAGTTGAAATTAATCATTATTGAGCAGTATCTGTTTAGTGCTAGTGGTAAGGTCAAGAAATATCTTGTGCCTGTACAGACAATCTATAGGATGAAGTAGGAGAAAGTTTCTTGTTTCTGCTTCAGGATTTCCCTAGAGCATCTACCCAGGTCTAAAAGTGAAAGTTTTCAAATGCTGCACTAATATTAATCAGTGTGACTGTGAAGTTCTATAGTCATTCTCTGTTCGTTGTGAGATATAAACAGTTTTTATTTTTCTTTCTGACTAGTTGAATTTCTTGCTAAATTTCTGTCCAAGAGCAAACTCTTTGTCATCCAGATCTGTAAGGTTGCTAAGCACACGCGAGGATAAAGATACATTCTGATTACTCAATACTTGTTTTACAAAGTCTCCTGTTGAAAACAATATTGCATCGCACAGGCTACTTTTGCAGTAGAGGGCGGATACCTAAAATCCCAATTTAAACAAGTTTTAGACATAGGTGTGTGTTTTGGAATCATTCAGTTGCAGAGAAAATGCAAAACTCCAGAACATTCAGCATAAAAAAGGGAGAGGTTAATTAAGACTGTATAAAGGTCAACAAAATGTTAAATCATTTAAGGAGTGGGATAATGACTATTTTAAATGCATCAAGTTTCTTGAAATGTTTGGATAAGGTAATGTCTCCCATTTTAGGGCATATCCACACCACTGAAGTCATTAGAGTAATTCAGGTCAAAGCACATATTCAGATGTTGCCAATGGATTTTAGGCAAACCCATTTACTAGTATGGCATGAACAAAACTTGACTACAAGGTTACCAGAAATGTAAAGAATACTGATGGTTAATTTTTTGTGTCTTAGATCTTAGATCTTCAGATCATGTGCTCATGTTGTATATTCAAACATGGTGTTCAGCCAGAGAAATTACTCCAAGCACCTGACAAGTCTGTGAAATGAGGCTTGGGGAAGAGAATATTCAGAAGGTAACTAAGGTATGGAATTAATAAAGAAGTCTGATTTGATTCATGAAATAGAAAGACGTCATAGATGTCATGTATCAATCAAAATCATGTATCAAAAAGATGCCAGGGTATCAATTATGTTAGGAAGAGACTAACTTCTATGTAATTGGCACATCAACGCCAAAACTTTAATTTTGGCAGTCATCCATGTCATAGTTCTATTTTCACAATGTTCCTGTCAAGGTTTGGGGTCAGGGCAGCCTCCTAGACCTGTAACAAATTCTCTCTGATCACAGAATCACAGAAGTCTTTGGTTGGAAAAGACCTCCAAGATCATCTAGTCCAACCTTTGACCCAACACTGCAAGCTCATCACTAAACCATGTCCTTGAGCACCAGGTCCACACACCATTTAAATTCCTCCGGGGATAGTGGATTCCACTAGTATTCCACTACTGCCCTGGGCAGACCATTCCAATGTTTGATAACCCTTTCCATGAAGGATTGTTCCCTAATATCCAGCCTAAACCTCCCCTGGTGCAGCTTGCACCCATTCCCTCTGGTCCTGTCACACATCATCAGGGAGAAGAGGCTGTCCCCCTCCTCTCTCCAACCTCCTTTCAGGTATTTGTAGAGATCAATAAGGTCTCCCCTCAGCCTCCTCTTCTCCAAACTAAACAACCCCAGCTCTCTCAGCCGCTTCTCACAGGACTTGTGCTCTAGGCCCTTCACGAGCCTCATTGCTCTTTTCTGGACACGCTCCAGCACTTCTATGTCCTTCTTATAGTGAGAGGCCCAGAAATGAACGCAGTGTTCAAGGTGTGGCCTCACCAGTGCCAAATACAGGGGGGCGATCACCTCCTTATTCCTGCTGGCCACAGTGTTTCCAATACAAGCCAGGATGCCATTGGCCTTATTGGCCACCTGTGCACACTGCTGACTCACATTTAGTCGACTATCAATCAATACCCCCAGGTCCTTTTCCAGCTTGCAGCTTTCAAACCACATATCTCCAAGTCTGTAGCTTACCATGGGGTTGATATCACCCAAGTGCAGGACCCGGCACTTGGTCTTGTTAAACCCCATGCAATTAACCTTGGCCCACTGATCTAACCTCTCCAGGTCCCTCTGTAGAGCTTCCTACCCTCTAGCAGATTGACACACCCATCTAGTTTGGTGTCATCTTCAAATTTACTGAGGTTACACTCAATCCCCTCATCCAAATCATTAATAAAGATATTGAGGAGAACAAGCCCTAGTACTGACCTCTAGGGAACACCACTTGTGACTGGATGCCAGCCAGATTTAGCTCCATTCACTACCACGCTTTCGGCCCGGCCATCCAGCCAGTTTTTTATCCAGTGCAGAGTGTATTTATCCAAGCCTTGTGCCATAAATTACAGTCTCCAAAGGGGAAGACGGAGAGAATAAGGGAGAGAGACTTATCAATTAGAAAAGGAAAGTAGAACAGCTTTAATGAAGATGAAAACAATAATAATAAAAATAGAAAATATATAAATATATAGAAAACCAGTAACAAACCCAATCTCCCCCCACTGATGGTAAATATGCCACTGTCACCACTGATGCTGTGGAGCAGGCACTGAGAGAGTCCCATACTTGGCCCAAGGGCAGATGGGAACTGTGTTCAGGATCTGAATTCTGGAACTGGATTCAGGAACACACAGATCAGGAATTGAAGGCAGAACGGACAGGGTGGTCATTCCTTACTGGCCTTGCGAGATGCGAGGAAGAAGCTGGAAGCGCTGAGACAAGCAAAGCAGAGCTTAACCCTCATGATCCCTTAGCTTTATACTGAATATGACATATATGGGATGGAATACATCGTTGGTCAGTTTAGGGTCACTTGTCCTGCCTGGTCCTCCCTGCAGGTGCAGCCTTTTACTTTCTGCACCCCCCAACATGGTACATAAGATCCAGCAGTGGCCTTGGTCTGCACACCAGTCCTTGGTAGTAACTCTAAACATGGGGTTTTATCACTGTCAGAAGCAGACACTGTCTGTGAAAATGTGCTGCTAACTTTAGAAAGTGCAGTTAGTTAGAAGAACTGAGCTGATAAGTAAAATCACTGAACAGACTGAGTTCTCAAACCAGGACAGTTCCTCAGAACAGCAAACTGATTGAATGCTTTGAAATGATTTGTGCGTATCGTCAGGTAGATAGGTAGGCTTTAAGGTTTAAACTCTAGATGAAACAGCATTCTTTTTTCTCGACCAGAAGCACCACCAATTCAGGTGAATAAGAAATAACCTGTGAATCAAACCTCACATCCCCCAAAATATGACAGTTATAAAACTTGGGATTATAGTTCACAAAATGACTATTACAATCCTGAAAACACATTCTTATAATGATGACTGAAACTTCAAAAGGGTACACTAATAATACTGCTTTGTCTGTGAATCTCAATTGGGAAACTAAAGTCTTTTGGCCATTGAGAATTAATCTGAAACAGGCAAATTATGTTTTGAAAACAAAATCATTGGACTCTAATGCAGTTACTGTTTACTTGTAGTGGATCTTTCCATTGGGAATAAGGATCTAAAAATGGACAGTGAATATTCTCTGAATCAATTAATCAAGTTTGCTGCATCTGTGCTTGCTTTTGGTTCCAGTGACTTTTCCTATGACAGAATTTTAGTACCATACTCTTCAAAACAACTACAAAATTCACATGATTGAAACTTTCCACGGACAAGCTATTAAACTACTTCCAGTAGAATCCTGTCCATAAAGGTTGAAATCACACAATCATGAAACAGGAAAAAATACTACTTGGTTTTTTTTACAAGTCTACTTTTCTATTTTTTTTATTACCTGAAAAGGGGGGAAGGAAAGATCATTTTTTAAAAAAAGTTGATATATACAGTAAGATTTTTTTATGAAAGGCTGAAGAAAGCCATCAAACATGCTCTCCCACCCCCACTTACAACCCACACTCCAATAAAGCATTTTTTATAACGACTTCCACAACACGGAAGAGAACAGCAGTCTGAATTATTGGTAATGTATCTACTAAAACATCCCACACAAAGTGTGTGAAATACTTAAAGAAAAAAACATGTACCACTGCACAGTGATCAGCCACAATCTGCAGAATGAAGAACAGAACAGAACTCATCATGTTTTAACAGATAGTTTAGCACCGGGGTAGGATTTAAATCTAGCTACTGGAAATGCGTCATGAAGAAAGTAGAAAATGTTGGTGCCATCTATTGGTGAGAATTGAGATTTGGAAATTATTCAAGCTAATTTGCATAAATCTAAAGAAAAGAGAAAATAAAATGATCATGGTTTACTTCATGCTTAAGGAGTTTTGAACGCAGTATCTAGACTGAACTCTTCACTCTGGCTTCCATTCTTCAGAGGCCTACATGCATGTTTTACAGTGAATTACAAATTATCTATGCTTGCAGTTAAGAAAAGGATGAGGAAATGAGGTTGCATCTTCCTTCAGTTTGCTTGCAGTAAAAGTTGATTGAAACACCCAGCACACTAGGAAATATTGGACAGGAAGATGGGTTAGTAGACTTAAAATATATGGCTTTGCCAGCCTAATGTCATTGGATGGTACATTCTCTACAGAAATCCTGGCAGTGGTGTGTTTAGCATAGTGCATTGACACTGTTGCTATTCAGTGGTCTAAAAAGAGGATGCTGTCTGACACTGCAAATACAATTTACCATGTATCCTGGTGAGATATACTGACGCAGAGCAAAACCAATCCTTCTTACTACATGGAAATGACCTTTATTACGTTATGGCAATGCACCAAGTTCTGCTTTAGGAAACCACAGTTCCTGCCTCAGTCTGTTATTTAATAGCCCTGGAGTTGCAAGGGACACATTCAAGGAACAAACTGCTGTTCCTTGATGTTTTCTGTTGGAGTCTGTTTCTGCAGATGCTTAAGATGGGAGTGCTTTGGTATACTCAGAGCTTGTCTCTAGCTGTGGTTGAAGACACTTTTTATATGCAGGGACTCAAACATCTGCTGCCACTGTTAAAAGAAGGCTGACTTGTAGCACCTTGTAATGACTGACAAGTGATGTTGTAATTCATTGGGAAAAAAAGGGCCTGTTTACAAGATGTTGGTGCAGCAGATTGAAATTTTGACACGTGTATGTCCAGTCATATCCTAATATCTGTTTCTTTTACCAGCACTGTCTGCAGTCCAAAAATTAGTAGACATGGATAAAAGCTTCTTTGCCAAATATTAGCCAATCTGGAAGGTAACAGACAGCTGTACAGATTTATTTTCAAGATTATTTTATAGATATAGCTCACCGTAGTGAGATATTAAGAATTTTTCTTGCAGGTCACCTTTGTTGCTGACAGCTATATATATTATACAAGTATAAATCCTGTTTGAACATGGATGAATGAAATGCAAGAATGAGACTGGAGATGAAGAAGGAGTTGTAAAAGCACTGAGATAAGACTTAATTGTTTCCCATGTCAAATATACCATCACCTGCTCTGTTGGCACTCACCTTTGCACCAGCAAACGCTTCTTCTACTCTTTGTCCTGCCCACTCAGACTGAGACAAAGACTGTCTCTTATGTCATCTGAATACCTCCCCTAGTGCAATACCACCTCTTTGCACATGACAGTTCTGGGCATAACTATTATTAAAATCTTACGGGTAATAAGCAGGTGATTATATTATATAGCTAACTGTGGATATCTACATATCTTACTAATTTCCATTTGTAGGTTATCATCTTAGAAACATTTTGCACTCCAACTATGTATTTATATTAGCCGAACAAATAGGACTTAATATTGGCAACTGAACACATCTGTGCCATTTCCAGGGTATAACATAATCCTTGTCACAGAAGCACAGTCACTAACAGCGATGCTCCCATTGTGGGTTGTCTGCAACTGCAGCACAGACCAGTTAAAGTAGTTGATTCTGTAAGGGCAGTGATTGATGGGGAAAGAAAATGCAGTGTGTGCAGGCAGGCAGTTGGGAAGGAAAATTAAAACTGTGCATTCAAAAATGCCATTGCCTAGCAGGATGCTAGAGGGTTAGTCAAATTCTAAGAACTATCAGTCTCTTTGTTCCTCTTCCTCACACCTGCTTCATCCTGAGGTCTCTTCTAAGAGACAACTCAGTCAGCAAACAGAGCAGTGAACAAGCAACCTGAATAGCTTGGAAGAGCAAATGGAGGAACAAGCAGCCAGAGTCAGTTCACACATATCAGTCAAACCTTGGTTGCCTAAGGCAGTAAAATGTTTAGTGGCTGTTTGTTGTGCAGGCTGCGAGGAGCGTTCATTTCACAGATTGCTCATAAGGAAGCAAAAACTCAGCAACTGTGACAGTGCAAGTAATGGGAAAATGTGTTGGATCTTCATTTACTAAAGCAGCAGATCACAGCATGGGTTTTCTATCTGACATGTACGTTGTTCACAAAGGAGCTCAAGGAGAGATCCAACACTAGAGTTATCCTTATCCTGGCAGCTGCTGTGGATACAGAGTTCCCAGTGGCACAAAGTCAGAAGGGAGCAAAGCTGCAAATGTAAATGCTGCTTCCCTCTCTCCTCTCTCAGCAGCCAACAAAATCCCATCCAGCTTCCACTGTGACACCTGAAGTAGCTCTCTCAGAGGCAGTAATGAGGAAGAGCTTGTTCTGTGTCACCCCAGTATATAAGAAAGGCAGAGGAGCTGTTGCAGATCAAGAAGAGACTAGGTTTAACATTTGATCCTCTGGGTATATGTTTTTATTTGTGCTTTACCCAGATTGCCATACAGGAAACACTGTGAGCACAAATTGCACCTGCTGGAAGGATGCCTCAGTGCTCTGACTCCAGATGGTTGCCAAGTGAACAGCCAGGGAACCGAGCAGTACCAAGGGAATGGGACCTCATTGCTTTTTTTATTCCCACAGAATTATATTGCAGTGCAATGTGCCAAAGTTCAAACTGGTTAGGGAAATTATTTTTTTTTCCCTCCCTGAACCTTGACATTCAACATAGTGAAATTTATTTCCCAATCATCTTGAAATGACAACTTTTAGTGATTTAATCAAGTTCTCACAGAAAATCTGTAGTAAGTCAGGGAATCAGACCTGTATCTCTCCCTTTCAATTTTTTTTTTTTTTTTTTTCCTAACTCTCAGATATCCCTTAGCTGCATAGTGAAGAAAGGAAGCAGTAGGTAAACTCACTTGTCCATTTCTAGTGGTAGATTTCTCCCTGTACTCAAAGCTTTTCCAGTCTGTGACAAATAGATTCACCTGATACTATTCCCACTGACTTCTTAAGAAGGTTATTTCTAGTGTAATAAAGCTCACTATTAGGAAACTTATGCAGGTTTTAAACCTAATTTTTTTTTGCTTAGTTTCAACTCATTGTTTGATTGCAACCTACTAACCCATACTAAATCGCCTTTTCCTCCTCACTATTTACCTACTATCTGATTTTTCCTATTTATGATAATTGTCATCCAACTTTCTTTTTTTTACTCCCTTTTATTTCTACATCTCACAAGCCTTTCTATTCTATACTGATTGGAACTTCTTTGGATTTCAAGGGTCTGCAATTTGAAAAACTGCCGACCAATGAATGCATCTGTACATGTTGTAGTGGAAACCATGAGCACGCATGACACTATATACAAATGGTGAATCATAACGATGAATAATACCATGAGCACTTAGAAAAACTCCAAGTACTTCTGATTGAGAAACCAGTTCAATGAATTTACAAAAAAGCCTATGAGGGAAACTTTGGCTTTAGAGCAGAATGAAATGACATACTTTTGAATAGGTCTGCAGTAGTCTACGGAAGAGCACTGAAACTATTGCAGTGACCTAATCCTCTTATTTTACCTCTTGTGAAGAAATTCTTGGACCTCACTTAAACTTATTTAAGCTGTTTCTTTTACAGACAATCTACATTAGTTATACCCAAACCAAGAAGGTGCAGTACATTTTATTTTGCTAGATCTGTTCCATGCGCTCAAACTGTGGGTGCTAAATTCTTGCCACTACTGTATCTCTGTTGAAATCCTCTGTCTTGTTTGCCAGTCTTAAGGGCTGTTTAGGAAGTTGTTGACTGGTCTTCCCACACTTCATTGGTTTCAATTCACTGACAGATTATTAATAATTTCTTGAAGTGTCAGCACCAAGATAATCTTATAAGAGTACTAAATTATTTCTATTTTTAGAATGAAGTAAGACACAGAGAAGAATAAGGACCAGGCTCACAAAGATGGTTAGGCACCTATTAAAATCAAACAGCTGAGTCCTGTTCAATCCCATTCTATCTCAAGGGTGGATACAGATAATGAGTAGGCACATTGGAGGTGTTTTGTTTTCTCCATCAATAACAGGGAGACCCTAGAAAATTGAATGCTTCAATTAAGTAAAAGGGCAGTAGGATGAGACTTAGATGTTCAAAGTCATGCAGAAAACTTATGGACAGAGAAGGAAACTGTCCAAATAACCTAAGCATGGAATCATCCTTCTTTTACTGAATTTGTTGTAATTATGATGATTTGAACTTAGGAAACACATATTTATTAATGGATACTCTGTAATTCTGTATTTGCATGCAGAAATTTAACAAGATTTATGTCTTGTTTAGAATGAAATGTAAAAGAAAAATGAAATCCCCAAACTATCTGTAGTAGAAGGAGAGCATGTTGTAGAAGACAAAGTCTGCGAGTATGATTTGAAAAAATGAAAATGCCTTCTGAAGTTATTTCCAGACTGTTCTCACTACTGCTTATAAACAGGAAAGGTATACAATGTTAAAATAATGACTCACTTGAATTGTTTATTAGAGCCTGGAAACAAATCAGTTCCTTTTAAAGTAGGCAAGACTGTGTGGAATTATTCACTGTGGTTGTTCTTTGTTATAAACTACATTCCATTGGAATAGTCTCCAGGAAAGAGGATTCACCTGTACCAGACCTATGTCCAGTCTTTTGGATAGTGTTGCCCCCTTTGCAACATAACTGTTGTGAATTACAGTTTGAATGTTAAATTTAAAATGCATAACTTTGGCACAGTGGAATCTCATTAGACATAGTGAATACAAACAAGAAACTCGGTAGGGAAAATATTCTCTATGTCTCAGTAATCAGTCTGTGAAAAATATTCTGAGAAACATAGAGGAAACTGACAATAATATCTCTGCTGCAGATCCAGCTGTCCTTCTACATTTATTACTCTGGCACTGAAGTCAATGGGAAAACTGCCAGAATAAGAAAGAAACTAGGATTGCAGGATTTGGTCCTTATGTGTAAGTTTAATAATTTTCTTCCATCTGCTACTGATCAGAAATATGGACTCTCTGAGAACAGGCTGAAGGGGAGAAGGTGTCTCTCAGATGTAATACACAACAGACGTGTTTTTGACAGCAAGGGAGGGAGCTGTGCCCTTAATTTAAATTACCTGCATGTGATTACAGAGTTATAATATTCTACCCATACGACATCCTTACTGATTCTTTGATGAAATTCATGAGAATGGCAGAAGTGAATTGTAAAGCTATTGCAATTTTCAACACACTTCAGGAGAATGCTGGAGTCCTGAAACTGCTCTGCAAGTATTTATGCTATGAAACACTACCAGGATACTTTCCAAGGCTAGTGGGTATTTTAGTGCACTGGGGTTTTGCAACATCAAACAGGCAATGGGTAATCCAAAAGGCATTTGTAAAGGGTAGGGGAGCCTGGAAGCCACAATTAAAAAAAAAAAAAAAAAAAAAAAAAAAAGAATCACACCCTAATTGGTATGAAAGTATGTAGGATCCATTCAGAAAAAAAAAAAAAAAAGCTTATGAAGAAACATTAGTACACGCTCCAGAATTACAAGCTGAAATGAATCAGAGCATTTCTGGCCTGCAGACAGTACTGTTATTAAGAATTATTGCTCACTGTAAAGAGCCAAAAAATGTGCTCAACTCTGTATGAGTTGCAAGACAATCCCTGCTGGAGGATTTTTCAGCCTAGGATGCTGGTCCTAAATACTGATCTTCACAGCCTGTTTTGTCTCTGTGAGAGCTGGTTAACTCTCATAGGGCACAGAAGTCCATCCACAACAAGGCTGTCAACACAGTAACATTGGTGACAGATGTGGTAAAAACATAGGTCCTAGTGAGACAGTCGATGGCCCAAGGACTCTCTGTGTTAAAGAACAAGTGAAAGGCACTGCTGGACAGTAGCTCTGATCTTATATTGGCTGAATTACGTCTGGAAGATCCCTTAACTTCCTAAAGACTGGAGAGGCACCCAAACACGAGCACAATATGTGTGCTGCTGTACCTGATCGTAGAAGAGATGGATTTTCCTTCCATGGCCTTATAGTAAGGTTAATACAATGTTTTTGACTTGAAATCTTAGATAAGCATGACAGATGCCCTGGAAAGATTCTATGACAGAAAGGATCATCCACTGGCAAACATGAAAGCAGAATCACTGGAACATTGTGGGACCTCCTTATTCTGCATACGGTTCACAGGCAGAGCAGAGAGACTTCAGCCTTCAGGGAAAACTTGAAAGAATAACAGAGCAATACAAAAATGCATGGCTTTTTTTTTCAGTCTGCCTGGGGTCCCAGTGAGAAAGTTGAAAACCTGCTGAAAGAGCATCTCATGAAGCATTACTAATAAGTTATGCATTGAGTCACTGACTACAATAGCTCCTGAGAAGAATTCATAAAATAAAAATGTACTTGTTATGTTCCTGCTCATGATTCATGCATTTTGGTCCTTAGACTTTTTGGGGTTTAAGATATTTTATTTATATTACTTAAATGCAGACAGGTGTTATTTCTTTGTTTTATAAATGCATTTAAAGAGCTCACACAAATATATACATATGCATATATATGAAGTTGACTTGAGAGGTAATTCATTGACACAGGAAAAAAACGTTTTCAGTACCTCCTACAGTCAGCTAGTATTTATAAGTAGTATTTGTGTACCTAGGTTATGTGAGCATAGTGTTTTGCCAAAAAATTAGTATTCAGCCTTTTCAGTCCTTCAAATATAAGCTGCTCTTGAGAGTGAAAACTCCCAGTTTTAGCAAAAAATTGCATAAATCCAGTGGCTTGCATTACCATCTGCTCAATCATCTTTTCTGGATTGTAAAGTGGAAAATGTTGGGTTTATAGAAACCACATGCAAAAAAATCATATTTAATTCTGCCAAGATTTGCTGTCACAGCAGCCTTAAAGCATATATGCAAGCCACACAAAGCTCAGTCATTCTTATGGTATTTCTATCAAGGATGTATAATCAGGAAAGTGCATCTTTTATTATAAAATCTTCTGATAAAGTGATTAAAGTGATTTCTTATTTCCCAGTGGGTCAGTCCTGTTGAGATGAATTGTCTCACCTTCGCAGAGATCTGGCATAAGTATTGTTTGAAATACAAGGGACATAGTCAAGTTTAGAGCACACAGGTCAAATTTCTGCAGTAATTTGGAAATTTGGTCCAAAGACTGCTCCAGATGTTCCTATTCACTATTCTATTTACTATTTCTGCACCAAAGAAATTGAAACAATGAATATTTATCTTGGATTTCTGAAAAGATCATGTTGGTTTTGTATTGCAATGAGTTCAAGATACAGTATAAAGATCCACAGTGAAGAACAAAGAAAAAAAAATATTTTAAAGAAACAAAACAATAAAACATATCCAGCTGTGACACATAAGGCAGAATTGTCTCCTTTTATTACTTTTGAGCAATATCTTAACTTAGGAAAGAGACATACAATCCTACAGTATTTAGTCAATTCCTACTCAGAATAGCTTGAACTATGCAGTCAAAAGGATGCATAAAGAAATTTTGCACTATCACTCAACAAGTGGCAGATGCAAGGTCATTACTGTTTTTCTCTGAAGGCCGTATACTTTCTGCTACTGGCAAAACTGTTCCAGAACAAGAGGAGAAATCTTAAGTATTGCGTGGTTATTAAAAGACCTCCAGCTCGATCCCAGCTTGGCTGGTGGTAGCCAGCCCTTGTGAATATTCATGCCGTCTTTAGGAAGAATTTCATGCAAGGAGAGGAGGGGGAGAATTCTTGCAGGATGTCCTCTGCTGCATTTGATTTCCAAAGGAAGCTTCAAGTCCAGCTCTGAAATAATTGTTATTCTACTTAGATGTTGTCAGAAATCACACAACACTTCCACATCATCTATGTTGGCAAGAGCAGACATGGTGATATGCACTTGAATTTAAAGCTACATATATTTTAAAAACCAAGAGGAAAATCAGACTTCATTTCTAGTATTCAGGGCAGAGATTTTTCTCTTTTTTTTTTTTTTTTTTTTTTTCTGCTATAATAATGCAATTTTTAGGCCTATAGCCTCACTCTTTGCTTTGCATTCAAAAAATCCACTGAAGTCACAGAAATGTTTGTCATGAATCAGATCAATGGCCATTGTTATTCACTGTTGTGTGATAGCAGGAATCCATGCTAGATGTTCCAGAGGAAGGTGTCAACTTCTCCAAACATGGGATTAGTTTTGTATGCTTTATGTCATGAAACTTGAGAGTCAAAATCTTTTATAAATATTTAACCTATTTTGTGTAAATATGAGTGACATTCTTCTCTGCAGTTGTGCAAAGAGTAAGCAAAACCCCCTCTTCAGAAAGCCAAATTATAACCTTGTTGTCATGGTTGTGATTTTGTGTAAGACTGATTTTTTTTCTGCATTGTGGTAGGGATACCAGTTCCCTTGACTTCAGCATACATCCATATTCTGCTGTCATTATTGCATGGTAATCTATACCCTAATTTCCAGGATCTGCCCTACCATTCACATTCCTGTAACTTATCATGACCCTGACTGAGAGCTCAAAGAAAGATTTAGGCTTTGGTTTACTGTTAGTCTCACTCCATCCTCACTTACACAATGTGGCAGGACTAGACTAGGAAGATCATGCTGGTGGACCTGACTAAGGATAAACAGCCACATAAAATGTTCTTTCTATTAAGTGCATGGCTGTGCCAGTTACAAACCTGAGAACGGTGTTTGATATGCAACTTCTAGAACAACTAAAGAAAAAAAAGGAAGGGGATATAGTAATGATTTGTGCATTTCATGGTTATGTAATTCTTTCTTTTTTGGGTTCATAAGATTTTTGTATAGTTAGACTTTGTTATTATTACCCATAGAGTGTATTCATGTGACATGGAATATTTTAACAGAACAGGTAGATTCTACGTTTTCCAGCTATTAAGTGATAGATTTACCTTCATCTCTCTCACAGTTATGTTTTTGTCATAGTACTAGGGAACTTTTTTGCCTTTCCAGAGGGAGTTTTTGCACATATGATCTAAGACTTTTACATAAAATTGCGAAGAGAACTGGCAGGACTTTAAAGTAGTAAGTCAGGAATCCATTCTAGCAGATGGATCCTGCCCATAGTGTGACATCTTGTGACATAGGGAGGTCTTACCACTCATCAAGATTAGCTTGAGATTTTTAAATAAGGGAACAAAGTTGATCATGGGCTGAAAAGTGTTTTCATACTTAGTTTTAGTAACACCCCCTGAAATGAATCTGGATATTGCCTGATACTTTTAAGAATATTCAGAATAGCAGAACAACATATCACACTGAATGCCCTGGTGCTGGAAAACTGACCCTCTTTTTATGTTTGAAAGACCATTTCAGAAGCTCCAAAAAGGTTACATACTAGAATCACAAAAATAGAATTCTACTTTTTTAACAAAGCAAAACAAAGCATAAACGAAAATGAAAGGACGGATTATTATACCTCCAGAGTGTCTAGATGTGCTATTCCTGTTATCAGTCTCTTATTACTATTAAATATAAATAAGGTTAAAATGAACATGAAGTCCTCAAGTATTTACAAGCTAAATTAGATTTGCATGGAGATAAGTAAACAAATACAAAGAAAAAGCAGACAACCTCTAAAATTACTTCTAATGATTAAAAGTATAGAAATAAACACTTTTGGTAGGAAACATTAGGATAAGTATAGCTCATGTTGAACTGAAAATGAGGAAGACAGATGTGTAATGGAGACTAAGCCTTAGTATAATCAGGCACCATACAGAAATGATAGTGTCATAAAAATAGAGTGATCAAATTAATGAAAGACATCTTTTAGCATTTAGAATTTTAGAAAGATGAAAGTGAAAAAAAATATTTTGACTATGAGTCTACCAAAACAGTTAAAATAATAACACAAAAAGCAATTTTACTTCTGGGAATCAGAAATAACATTTTCATGGCAGAGTGAAGAACAGCTTGTGGCAGGCAACTTTGGCTCCAGACTCTGTTGTAACATCTTCTGTAACGTGTTGCAAAGCTCGGTCCCAGTGTCCCCATGTAGAAAAGTGAAATACTTTTTTACATCTATTTTAACTTTTTTAAAGGGCTACATATTAAAAATGTGCCTAGTATTGTTTTTGACACTTAAAAGACAAACACACACCAAAATACCTGGCTCCACTACTGTGTTTGTCGACTCTGTAGACAAACTTTATATAACTGCATTTACTTGGGAGCAATGCTGTGGTACCTCTTTAGAAAATATCACCTCTGTGGTGCAATTTGAGATGGTGCTAGAGCATTAATCAGTCAGCAACATGTCACTTAACAGTATCAGTTCTGGTAAGGAATTTGCTGTTGTGTCAAAGGCTGAGAGCTGGGACTCAGCATTGTCATTCAAGTCTGTGCGTTCAGAGTGATGCTACTTTTTATGCCTAAGCAAGTATGAACTTGCCAGGGGTTTAGTCTGTTGACATGATACTATTAAGAACTGAAACTTACTCAACTTAAGTTGACCAACTCTTTCCAAAACAGGATTCTGAGTGTTGATTTCTGAAATTTAATAGGAGGCAATAATTACCCTTTTGCTTAGATTGTCTGCTTAAAATTGCCTACTCTTAACACAGTTCTTTATTACCGGTATCACATTATAGGGTTGAACTGTTCTTTTATCCATAGGATTTTCTGAATATGTAAAACATTTTGTATCCTATACAAAATGACCAAATTACTTGTTGAGTTCCAAATCTTGTCTTGATAAATAAGGCTGAAGCAGATGAAACTGCAAAGCTCTCTTCTTCTGAAGATGGCTCAACTTCCCTTTTTTCACCTAGTTCTAAGTTATTTAGATCTGCTTATGGAATATGAGTGCTCTGTTTCTGATAGGGTATACAGAATTTCCGTGAGTTCTTACTGAAATTAGATAATTCTTATTAGATTGAACTAATTCAATCGTTTGCCATACTTGCACACAAAGCCCCACGTGCCCTTGAATAACCTGAAAACACATCCACTAACCTAAACACATCACTGTATGTAGGAGATGCAAGGCAGACATACAGAGCTTTGCAAAAGACAGGAGAAAGAATAAAGATTTTTTTTTTTTTTTTTTTAAATGATCTTTGCTATTCATGCCAGATCTAGAACCAGGCAATTTCTCTTTGAAGCAGATTAAAGGAATTTTATGGCTATTTTAAACAGCAAAAGCTGGTGGTTTTACTAATGTACATTTAAAACAGGACTAGCTCCAATACAATAATATGGTAGACATTCTGTGCCTCTTCAATAGAGAAAGAGGGTGAGCATATAGGATTTACCTTTCACAACTGTTGTCTTCTAAGGACTTCTTAACAGAGTGAGGAAGAGATTGCATAGTTGCTAAAACTTCCAAAGGTGAAGTAGGTTTAAATCCATAAAAACCTACAAAGCTGTTTTCTGGTGGATCTGAAAATCAGCTCTTAGTAATTTGAGCACGGATAATGGACAAAATTAATCCTAAGAAAATGACTTCTTCAACTACAGAATGGTCATAATCAACCATAACATGCACAAATTTGGAGGTAGTGTGCCAAGTGAACTGAGATAATTCAATGGGTAATACACTACTTTGTTTTACCCCGTGTACTGTTGCAGGTATGTTTTCTGTGCTTGAAGTTCTGAAAAATCTGGTTATTCACTCTGTATCTAAAGCCTGTCTAAATTAGTGGGAATGGTTTGAATTATCTGATCTGTCTTGATTCACACATTGTATAAGTTACTTCAATTGCTCTTTTTGAACATACTGACCCATTGTCATTCTGAAAAAAAATCTGGAAAAAATCTTATAGAGCAGGCTTATATCAGAAACCCTATACTGAGTATTTAATATAACACAAAATAATAAAACCTATATAAAATATTTGTTTCATCTGATTCCAGATTGAGAAATATTAAGGAATAGAAGAAAATTAAATATAGGAACAACTTTTTTAAAAAGCAAGGAACAAACATAAGCTGGAAATAATGGTAGGAAAACATACTAGTTCAGCATATCACAGCAAGATCTCCAGCTAAAGCACAGATCATCATCACAGATAATCACCTCAGCATGGGCTCTCCAGTACTGTGTTGAAGTACTAAAGTCTAATGCAATTTTTGAATGCATAAATAGTGATATCTAGAAATTAAGGAAATGACCTTCCCTCTGTACACAGAGCTGCACAGCAATATTTTATCAGAATATTGTACCCACTATTTGTGTCTGAAGAAGTTTGAAAATCTTCAGGAGTTCTCAGAGTCATACATTTTTTTTCAGAGGATTATGACAAGTTCAGTCAACTCAGTTACTCAAAGAAAAGGCTGAGAGAAGGAAAAACTTGATAGTTTGTATATAGGGTATTTGAATGTGGCAGAATGATTTGAAAGCAAATGATTATTTTGCAGAAAAAATAATAACAGGAGCTTTAAAACTGGAAGTTGAGGTAAGACAGAGTCATCCTTGCAATCCCACATTTCACAGGGGTGAGGACAGCCCTGGACCCACCTGCCAGAAGAAGTGATGACTCCCCAGAGGGGTAAGAAGGTTTGTCTGTAGCTCCATCCCAGAAGCTGCTTCCAACACACAGGCAGGATGCAAGTTTGGGCCACTGGCCTAATTTATGCTTCAATTCTGATTATCTACCTCCTATGGGCCAGAGTCTGGCCCCTAGACTAGTGAGTATCATGGGATCAGTCTCTCCTCCTCCTTCAGCAATGAAGCTTAGGCATCCCAGTTAAAAAGACATTCAGAAATCACTCATAACACTGAGCAGAAGGGTCCTACTTTATTTGTCCCTATCAGCCAAACATATCCTGTCTTTGCCTCTCGGCAAGCTCAGACAGCTTCTGAGGATGTGTTCTAGAGGTATTTAACTTCCACCAGTGTTTTTGGGACGGCTTCAGTATGTGAGGGGGGTCCTAAAGTTAGAAGCTAGTGAACTTTACGGCTGTGAAGATCTAGCCCGTGTTCCCTAGTTACTATCCAAATATACAGATAACACTACTTAACACAAAGATCAAGGAAAGAAAATACTCCTTGTGTCCCTGTACTGCCAGTACTTCATAGCAACAGTTCTATTTTACCTCCTAAATATGTGCGGCACTTAACACAGTAAGGCACTATCATCTGGAAACAATCCAACAATGTTTTTTATATATACCCATATTTTTATGATGACAGGCAAATGCATTTTGAAAACATGATTTCTTCAATGAAATATGAAAAATGTCTGTACTTAAAGCTATGTTGCAATATTTAGCATGCATATTGACTTTGACAATCATTATATATAGTAACACTTGTTCACTGTAGGTATAATGGAGTGAATTTCATATTACCTTTGTTAAATGTGATGCACACACACTAACTTTTATTTTAATGTGAAATTACATGGATTTCCAGAATAAGATCGATGTAGTCTTTATGATCACAAATGACCATGGGAAGCTTAGCTTTATATTTCTTCACTTATCGGAAAGCTTATTTTCATATACACATTAATCATATTAGGTATGTGATAATTCATTCTCCAGTGCTAGAATGATTTTCAGGGAAACTTGTGAGCAGACAATATGCCAAACTGAATTTAAACCAAAGGATAGTCTTAAGGAGAAGAAAAAAACAACAAACCAAAAACCTAACCCCCAATCCACACCTTATGTTCTTCAAAGGAGATTTATTTCAGTGGCTATTTAGAGCTGACCTGTTACTGGCTACCAGTTGATCCAACACCAGTTCTGCTTATTCTGTTGACTTTGCAGGAGACATTCGGGAGCACCATTGTGCCCTACGGCAAATTCTGTACTATGTTTATTACCTACAGGAGCTTTCAGTGGAGTATGCAGCAGAGGCATCTCCCCATGACCCTCTCACCCCATCCTTCTGTAATGCAATTTGTTGTATGTCACCAAACACATAAGGATAGAACTATGTGACCAAACAGCACTGCTACCCATTCCCTTCTGAAAATCACTCTCCAATCCAAGCCCCAAGTTTACACACACATTTTACTAATCTAATTATATCTCATAGTTGCATGAGATCTCCTACCACCTTCCTTAGGTAGTTTGAACTAATAAGTGAATATAATCTGTAGCATATAGAAAATACAGGAATAAAAGTAAGCCAGCAGATAATCTGTGTCCATGCTAGTGATGTTGAAGCCCCATATATATGCTGGTGAGACTGCCAGTATACAATCTGGGGATGTAGAAGCTGTGTTTGTTTACAGATACACTCAAGCAAGCTGAATTCATCAGATGAGCTAGTCTTTCTGTTGCTTTTGTTTCTCACATATTCTCGATCTTTCCCCCAGTTAAATTATTGTCTTCCTGTCATGCTTTCTTTTGGATATAGCTAAGTAGATTTAAAAGGAAACCACAATAATATATGCATAGTAGTATGGGTAAAAATCATGCCACCAAATAATTCAATCACTGAACTCATGAGTGAAAGATAAACTAGTTAGATAATGATAAATCAGTCCTAAAAGGATAAGAATATGCCACCTGAATCCTCTAATTTCCTGCTGACACATTATGATCTATTTTATTAGCACTTTTTGCCACTGTAAGGAAGTGTAATGTAAAATGTTTCTTCAAAAGTGTGATAGACACTGTACAGCAATTAAGATGACACATTGCAGACAAGGAAGTCTTAAAAGGTACGGTTTAGTCACAGTTGATCTGATGTTGTCCTGAAAGAGGCTAAAACAAGCTTTTTACTTACTGGTAGTTCTTTTGTACTAGCAAATGAAGGTTTTCCATCAATATTCTCTGATGTATTGCTTGTGAAGTTATGAGTAAATCCCAGCTCTCAGAGCAAAAGCATTCATATAAAGCACAATAACTTAGTCTGGAAGATTTGCTAGAGAGAAAAAGGAATATGTGTCAGTCATTTACTGACCTGAAAGGGCAGAAACAGAATTTACAGTGAGATAAGGCAAAAAAATGGTTTCCTGTCATGGTCTGGTACTGTATGATCAACAGTTACAAACAGCACAAAAATGCTTCTGAATACATTCAACAATATTATTTTACTGTTTTTACTCCAAAACGTTCTAATTAATCTCCTGTATTTAGATCTGTCTAGCACTCATGGGTAAGGCTTTATATATTCATTCCTTTCCAGAATAAGCTTTTTATTAGTAAAATAAAATAAAAGCCTAATCACCCCAGGTTTCTGCACGGTCAAAAAAGATGGTCATTTCCAGACCCTGATACAGACTGTAAATGGGATCATTGCTCTCTGGAAGTAATTATTCCTCTCCACTGATTACAGGGCCAAACAGGCAAATTAAAATTAAGCAACATGATTCCAGTCCTGAGCTCTCTAAGTCATGGCTTGTCAGATTCTTCTGTGTCATTGCAGTGATAGTAAATGGAAAACCCAGTCCAGGAAACACCCTCTAGGTGAAACCATTTTACTGCTAATATCTGATATTGAAAGACATTAATATCTGATGCTACTGAGAAATGTTATTAGCCTGAGGAATTAGGAAAAGAATGAGGCAAAGGCCAAGATAACAGTGAAACACTGTGATTGCCTTTTTTCAGCAACTAAATAATATTAATATATGGTAGTCTTGGCACATCTTTTAAAGAAGTTCAAAGTCCTTTATAGATGTCAATTAATTTTTTAGTTAAGCCCTATAAATTAAGCAGCTTTTACCATTAAAACCTATGCTAAAGCAATGTGAAAAGGCAGGAACTGTCCATAATTTTTGTCCTTTTCTATCCATTCAACAGTTCTCCTTCAGAGCACACATGAGTTTCCTTTTTCTTATTGATCTATTAAGTCCCTTAGGACAGAGTGGGCAGTGGTTGCTGGAGTTACTATCTCATCTGCCTGTCTGCATTGCTGTAAGATGGAGCAATATGACTAGATGAGTTCCTTCTTACCTTAACTGCCACAACCACACAACCCACTAATAAAATGTGTCAAGCCTCATTTTAAAAGACACAAAAAGTTATGGAATGCCATGTTTAAAAATGTCCTTAAGGAAGGTTTTCCTCTAATTAAAAATGTTTGTGGAATCAATGAAAGCAAAAAGATATCATTCACTGAGGAATGACCATTCACTTTCAATCAGACTGACCAATTTATACCATAAAGCTTAATAACTGCTTATGTAGCTTTTGTTGTCTTGCCCCAGTCCCCATAGACTTATCATAAAGCATTATGTCAACAATCTCAACCACTAGGGAAACAACCCTAAGAAATCAATGAGGGAAGGCTAGAAGAAAACTGAAAATTAGTTTTTATTTCTAATGCATACTTCACCCCTTAGAAATGATCTAATCACCAGAGCTGTGGGTCAGAATTGTTCTCTGCTTCACCACCTGATAAATGTACCAAGGGCTGTGTTTCTCTCCAAAGAGCAGAGGTCTCCTTCCAGGCCACAATGAAGAGATGAACTCCCCTAGTTGTTGCCCTCCTAACCTGACCAGATAGAGTAGGTCTTGCAGTCCAGATGCAGAAGCAAAGTAAGCCCTGAAACTTCAAGCAAACTTAGTTAAATGTCTGGTGGATCTATCATTCCAGCACAGGGAACTGTACCCCTGAACAATCTTTGGGGAAATTAGGTACTTAAAAATACAAACCATTAAAACCTAAAGCCCCCTTGTGGATATGAAACCCCAAGTCCAACAGCTTGTTTGATAGAGAGGACAATATTAAGTCTTGAGTTCACAGTTCATTGAAACTGTTGTCTTCTTTACATTGTTTGCCTTATGCTGGCTCAGCCATGTGTATGCTTGTACTTAAAAAAAAAATCCCTATTTAATTCCATATAATCTTCCAGCACCATGTAACAGCTATGTTCATTTCATCCTGTGCAGAATTTTCTGATGGACCCTCACCTAGAAAGCAATGATCTTGGTAGTCTCTAACCCTTCCTTCTCAAAAAGGGAATAAACTGTCACGGCATTTTTAACTGTTCCAGTTGTGCACAAATTGTTTTAAATAGCTGAATAGCAGTACAGCCTGAGATTCTAAAGAGCTGTTAACACATTTAAATGGTGGTTGTTGCTAGCCACACTGTCAAGCATGGTGGTATTTTTACTGTATCAGTCATTTTATGTACACTGGTAAGGTAGAAATGAGTCAGGGACTGCCCTGTTGTAACTAGCAGACCACAAAGATACCATAACGTGAACTAAAACAATTCTATCACTTGTGGAGATCAAGGCCTCGACTTGACATGCGATTCAACGTGCCTAATTGAACCAAGCTCTCACGTCCTGTGTACCCTGTGCAGAGGAAACAGGCAGTTAACTGAAGGTCAGCACTCTCATATAACTGTCTCAGTAAAAAAGAAGATAAAATCACAATCAAGCTGTTAGTTATTTAAGATAGGAAACTATGAGGACTATTGTAGGCCATGTTTAGGTCATCAGAGGATGTATTCAAGGAGCACATTCAGTACCTGAAAGGCAAAATATTAACCCTGCGCTTTACTGACTTAATTCACAGAAGCCTCTTTCCCTCCTTTACTATGTCCATTGTAATGTAAAGCAACATTATTAGCAGAGATGGGTAAATAGAGTTCTACTCATTAATTTATAGTGTAAGAGATTATACAGATTTACAGAAAAAAGTAAAACAGAAAAAAACCCAAAAAACTGTATGTTAACTTGGAGCAGTAAAGGCCATTGGTATGGGAAGAAAGCAACTGTGGATGCCAAGGAAGTTCTCTGAAGACAAGACAGGCTCTGGAGTATGTCCTCATGAGGTCTTCTGAGATGGGAAAAGGTGAACCACATAAAAAATAATATATGGATAAAACAGAAATTCAGTGCTTAGAGCATCAATAAAAACATACAAATGTGGGAAAAAAGAGGTCTCACCCAAATCCTAGGCTGCTGCTCTGGACAGAGGGGCTCAGCTACAGACAAGGCTCAGCTTTTACCTCTTTTCAATCTGGCATTGTTTTGCTGCTCAGAGACACCTTTCCATGCTTCAATTTCAGATGATGCAAGGAAGAACTGTTTTCTTTTCCCAAGCATTTATAAATGTGATTTGGGATTTTCTTTTGTGTATGCTGGAGGGGGCAGTTCTGGGCAGTTCTTTTAGGCAATGTAGGTCAAGTTTTAAATAGCTCCCTCATGAAAACTGAACTTTCCACTGTTTCTTACTAAGCATCCAGGGGTAGAATACTTTAGAATAACTGCAAAAAAACAAGGCCATAAATCACCTCACAGAGTCTGTCTCAGGCTCTGTCCATCTCTGGAATAACTGATACCACGTTGAAAGTTTTCAGGTAGATTCTGAACCTTGAGCCTCTTCTTTCTGGGAAAATTTTTCCACCATGAGAGCAATCAAATGCTGGAACAGGATGGCTAGGTTTTGGGTTCTCCATCTGTACTGATATTCCAAACTTGACTGGATATGACCATGAGCAATATTTGAACCTAACTTCAAAGTTGGCACTGCTTTAAGCAGGATACTTGATCAGATGACCTCCAGAGGTCTCTTCTAGCCTAAATTATTCTATGAGTCTATGTGACTGAGTAAGATTGTTTATATGAGCTGGGCACCAGGAAGACTAAAAGAATAGTAATGTTTCCTGAGTCTGCCATCACTGTATTTATAACCTGAACTTCACAGGGAATAATTCTCACCTGGAGGAATATTTGCTGCATCATACAGGACCGACTGTGTATTATTTTAGAAAATTCAGGAGTATACTCCATATTTGCTGTTTCATTCTGTAATTTCTTGGGATTCTGACATAGCAGAACAGTGAAAAATATCTGAGAGATACTTTTTCTTGAAACTGAAAAAGTAATAAGAGCATGTACCATATATCACACTGAAATATAAGATATTTATGAGTCATAGTTTTCTATAACTTTTTTCTCTAAGAAATAGAAGAATCTCCTTAGGAAGTTGTGCAATGACAATATAGTTAATGGTTTCAAAATAATAGTGGGCTAATTAGTACCAAAAAAATGTGTTCCTACTTCTAATTATCACAGTTCTAAACCCCAACCATGATAGAAATAGTACAAAAAGCATACAATAGATTTATCTCAGTGGAATTACATCAGGCATAATAAGTTTACCTAGATTAAATGACTGATAAGTGTCAGGATGATGTATGGCATTATTGATGTAATAAAAAGGATTCAAGCCATTATAAATAAGACATTTTGCACAAAGTCTTTCTTGACTGTTTGTGTTTGGAATTATCAAAGGAAGGATCTTTTTTTCTGGTATGAAAACTATACCAAGAGATTTCCTTATAACTTGTATACTCCCTATGAATCTAATTGTAGTTATTTAGAATGGGTATTTTTAAAAAAGGATAGTATCTTTTTTTAGGTTTGGATTGTGATGATTCACATTTGATAGAGTTATAATTAAATTACCATCCTCAGTTTAACTGCTGGTGCAGTAAATGCTAATCTAAAGGGGAAAGTTAGAACATTATGGCAAAGTTTGCAAGCCATCAATGATCTCAGAGGAAGGGCGTTTCTTCCAGTCATTAACTTAAACAAAAACAACTGAAGACTATACACTGATCCTGGAGGAGAACAAAGCAGATAGAGTTTCACAAAGTGCACTCTATTAGCAAGAATACCTTCTTTGTGAACCAGCTAACCCCATTTTCAGTGTTGGTCTACTGTAGAGAAGTAGGCTTGCTCCAGCAAAAAGATTTGAAGTTGCAACAGATCTGAGACTAACAAATGCAAAGCTGATTCAGACCTGTTGCCTCTGGATTGACTCTAGGTGTCCCTTTACAGCTTCATAACATCACTTCAGAGAATCATAGAATCATAGAATGATAGGAGTTGGAAGGGACCTCTGGAGATCATCTAGTCCAACGCCCCTGCCAGCACAGGAACACGCAGGGCAGGCCACACAGGAACATATCCAGGAAGGTCTTGAAAGTCTCAAGAAAAAGAGACTCCACAACCTTTCTGGACAGCCTGTTCCAGTGCTCTGTCATCCTCACATGAAAGAATTTTTTCCTTATGTTGAGGTGGAACTTCCTTGTTTCAGCTTGTGACCCTTATCTCTTGTCCTATCACCGATAACAGCTGAAAGGAGACTGGACCCTTCTACTTGAAACCTACCCTAGAGATATTTGTAAATATTAGTAAGATCCCCTCTCAGTCTTCTCTTTTCCAGACTGAACAGCCCCAGAACTCTCAGCCTTTCCTCATAAGAAAGATATTCCAGTCCCTTCAGCATCTTTGTATCTCCCCATTGGAGTCTGTCTAGTATTTCACTGTCTCCCTTGAACTAGAGGGACCAGAACGGAACACAATACTCCAGATGTGGTCTCACTAGTGCAGAGCAGAGGGGGAGGAGAACCTCCCTCGATGTGCTGGCCACACTCTTCCTTATGCAGCCCAGGATACCATTGTCCTTTTTGGACACAAGGACACATTGCTGTTCCATGGATAACTTATTGTCTACCAGGATGCCCAAGTCCTTCTCCATGGGTCTGCTTTCCAGTTGGTCTACCCCTAACCTTTACTGGTATATGGTGTTGTTGCTCCCCAGGTGTAGGACTCTACACTTATCCTTGTTGAACTTCATTAGGTTTGCTTTGTCCAGTTCTCCATCTGTCCAGATCTCACTGGATGGCAGCACAGCCTTCCGTTGTATCAGTCACTCCTCCCAGATTCGTATCATCATCAAACTTTCTGAGAATACTCTCTATCCCTTCATCCAGGTTATTGATGAAGATGTTGAATAAGACTGGACCCAGTACTGAGCCCTGGGGAACACCACTACTTACAGGTCACCATGTGAACTCTACACCACTGATCACAACCCTTTTTGCTCTGTTGTTCAGCCAGTTCTCAACCCATCTCACTGTCCACTCTTCTAACCCACACATCCTGAGCTTTGCCACAAGGATGTTATGGGAGACAGTATCAAAAGCCTTGCTGAAGTCAAGGTAGACAACTGCTCTCCCTGCATATACCCATTCAGTTACACCATCATAGAAGGCTATCAGATTAGTCAGGCGTGACTTCCTTTTAGTAAATCCATGTTGGCTATCCTTTTCTTCCACCTGCTGAGATATGATCTCCAGAATGAGATGCTCCATTATCTTTTCAGAGATGGAGGTAAGGCTGACTACTCTGTAACTACCAGGGTCTTCCTTCTTGCCTTTTTTTGAAGACTGAAGTGACACGGCTTTCATCCAGTTCTCAGGTACCTCACTTGTTCTCCATGATCTTTCAAAAATGATGGAGATTGGTAGAGCAACAACATCAGCCAGCTCCCTCATCACTTGTGGATGCAGCCCATCAGGGCCCATGGATTTGTGTGTGTTCAGTTTATGCAAGTGATTTCTAATCCAATCCTCATTAACCAGTGGAGAAACTTCCTCCTTCCAGGCTTTCGCTCTTACTTCCAGGGTCTGGGATCCCTGAGGGCTTGTCTTAGCAGTGAAGACTGAGGCAAAGTATGCATCCAGTAACTCTACCTTCTCTGCATCCTCTGTCACCAGGGCTCCTGCATCATTCATCGGTGGGCCCACATTTTCCCTATTCTTCCTTTTATCATTGATGTATTTGAAGAAGCCCTTCTAGTTCTCCTTTACTTCTTTTGCCAGAGTTAATTCCAAGAGGGCCTTGGCCTTCCTTGTTGCATCCCAACATACCTTGACAGCGTTCCTGTAATTCACCCAAGAGACCAGTCCCTTTTTCCACATGTTATGAACTTCATTCTTCCACTTAAGTTTTTTCAGCAGCTCCTTACTCATCCATGCTGGTCTCCTGCCTCCTCTACTTGATTTTTTTCCCAAAGGAATGCACCTGTATTAAGTAAGTAATGTCTGAGTATCAACCAGCTCTCTTGGGCCCCCTCACCTTCTAGAGTCTTAGCCCAAGGGATTCCTACCAGTTTGTCTTTGAAGAGCACAAAGTTAGCCCTCCTGAAGTCCATGGTTGCAATCTTACTTATTGCTTTGCTTTTTTCTTGTATGAAACTAAACTCTACCATGTTGAAATTAATCCCTCTTTCTTGTCCCCAAGGAGACCCACAGAAAAGGAGAAAAAAAGGGAAAGCTAATGGTTGAAAGGCATAAGTTCAAATTATGTTTTGCCACAGGCTTCCTATGTGATTACAGACTAGTCAGTCTCACAGGGCTTTAGCGAGGATAAATACAGCTTTTCACAACCTTTAATATATTCTACAGAAATAGAAACCCAATTGGCATCTGAGATCTTTCTCCTGCCATATTTCATGATGTTGGAGGAACACGAGGAAGATGTGATCTTCCTTTCCTTATGAGAATATTTAGCTCACTTCTCTCTCCATCCTTCTCTGTCCATCCTCCATACTCTGCACTAACCTCTGGACACCCATGGCAGGTTTCTGACAATCCTGGGAGCAGAATTGCAAGATGATGTTCTAACAAATAATATAGATAACTTCAAGTTTCCATCCCTTTCATTTTTCCTTCCAGAAAGAAGTTTTACTCTGAACATTTTCTTCATTTGCAGATTTAGGCAGTACAATCTGGGTCAATGGCTCTTGCTTCAGTAACTATGAAGGTCAAAAATTATGTTCAGCTAGGCAGCTCATGTTTCTTTAATAAGAATATCTTCCAGGATTTCAACTGTCCGGGACAAAAACAGATTTTTAAGCGATTAAAAAGAATAGAAAATTTATCATGTTCTGCCCAAAAACTGTAGGACAACTCCTGAAGTCAGTTTGACATTTCTGGTCTTGTGATCCAACAACCAGGAAGGTAGAACTGTAAAAAAAAAAATTAAAAAAAAAATCTATTTTTATATGAGATTCTTGCTTCAAACATCCATTGAGAAAGATAATTGGTGATTGCTAGTATGAATGTCCAGTTCGAAAAAACCCTTGTTCTCAAGAGACATGTTTTCTGAAGATCAAATCTCTGTAAGGAATCTTGAAAGGATCACACCCACCATTGAAGAAAGTAAATAGGAAATCATGTAAAAATCCACCCCTGTTCTCTGGAACCATCAAGGTCCACATGTTCATCAGCTGTATAGCAGTGTTCTTATTATGAGTAAAGGCATCTAGTGGGTTTTTCCTGCATCCTACGCAGATTTCTGTGTTTGCAAAGGCAGACAGAACAGAGGGGACTGAAGAGCAACAGAGTGCCAAAGACATGACCAGATTAAGTGCTAGGAGTATAACCAGAAGCCAACAAATAGGACCGTTAGTTTTTCTACTTAACCCTAATGTGGTCTGAAATGTTTACTTTATTTGGCCCTTGGAAATAGATGTTCCTTTTGAAAACAGCATAAGTGATCAAGATAGCAGCAGCATGAAGACATGGGTAACACTGCAGCTGAACATGGCCTGTGTGTGGACAAATGTCTGGTTGAGGTATTTTCCCCAGTGCCTGTTACTTCCAAAGTTGCATCCTGCACAGCTGAAAGAATAAACTGGATTGTCCTAGAAAAAGATAAATAGCAAGCTACAGCAGAGCAATTTACTCTGATTATTTTATCCCTTGATTCCTTTAATCTGTTGTTAGCATCTCATGCATCTGCCCATTATTATGTGCCAAACAAGAAATGTAAAGCAGAAAAAGTTATTTATTTCCCTTTGATGTAGTTCAATAAATTAAGGGTTTGAAAAGTGCCCTAGAGTTGCTATTAACATGGATTTTTAAATGTAGCTTGTATTAAGTATTTTTCGATTAGAATAATCTGACTGAAGTATTTACATTGGTCACTGGCCTTTTTACTTTGTGATTAAGAGTATTAAAGAGATTAAATTTTAATTCCTGTTAAGAGAACAGTTCTTGTGGTAGCAATTTCTCTCAAGACAACACATAGCTCAAAGTTTGAATGACTAGCATCTGTTTCAAGTCTTGGAACTTCTTTTTTTTTTTTTTTACTACTTTGTTAGTGATCTAATGGGACCTGCTCTGAGTAGGAAGCTGGACATGATGGCCTCAAAGGGACTCAAAGTAGTGAAAAATTATTATGAGAACAATGACAGTGACCTCACATAGTAATTTCGGTGCATATGTGAACATAAACTGACAGTGAAAGAGAATTATGTCTTCTTTCTTTCATTTACAGCTTAATTTAGGTGCTAGAAGCAGATACTAATAATTAGAGTTGTTCTCTGTGCTGTATACCTTTGTAAAATGTACATATAAATACACATGCAGTTGTGCTCAATGTGTGTGTCTGTATAGCAAATATAAACACAATATATTTAAGACTAAAAATTACATTGCCACCAAAGTAGGCATTTAAGTTAGGAAGTGATACACTGAGTGGAGTGGAAACCTAGATGTGTACAGATGAAAAAGTAAAGACATCACTTCTGACAATGAGAAAATAGCATCACCAGTTGAAGTCTGCATCTTTTAAGTTGGAAATGGACATGGGAAGACAATAGAATTAATAAAATAATTCTGTGTGTACATAACCACATTCAGTGACAGTTATAAAATCTTGCAAAGAGCTCCTGATGAATTATTTTGGTATTTAACAAGATGTCAAACCAAATCATTAGTTCAGTCAGAATGGACCTTACAGGTTCATCCTACCCTATCCCCCACCACCCACCCCCAAACCAACTAACTAAATAAATAAATGAAAAGGCTGACTTGTATCTTGATGCAAAGTCATAACCCCTTAAGTTCCCTATTCAGTACAGCTAGATGTTGGCTAAGATAGATACTCTTGCCCAAGAAGTTTATTTCTTCAGTTTCTTTGTCTTCTTTCAAGCCAACTGAAGATTTGCAAACTTGAAGAGGCATCTGCTGAGTAAGGATTTTTTTCCAATTAATAAACCAGCCCAGCTGAGTTGACAGCAAGTTCAGAACATTAGAGGCAAAGATGCAGCACTGAATGAAGGGAAATAAGTATCTTTGTGCATCAGATAGAAGAGAGAGCTATTGTCCTGATCACAAGATTCGATAAAGTATTTCTACCTCAGTTTAACTTCTGCTTGTTGCAAGGAGCAAGTAATACTCTATGAGCCTACTCCTTGAACACTCAGAAGCAATGTGCTCTTATGTTTGCATAGAGCTAGTTAAGAAGAACCACATGGCACATCTGCTAAGATTGATATCAAATCACAGAAAGCTTGATGAGTGTAATGAGCAACAAGAAAAAAAAGAATTAGTAGTTCTTCAAATTGTCCTAGACATACACTCCAAACATTGAAATACATTGCCATGCAGTGTAAAAAAAAAGACTTGCACAATTTATATCCAAATGAAAGAGCTTTATAGCCTTTTTATTCTTTTAATGGAGGTTTGTATTTTTATGTGAAGAGATGAATGATGAGAGAATCTGGAGAGGAGGAGCAGAATGCCAAATACACCACCAGATTAAGGACTGGGAGCATAGCCATAAAAAACCCCCCAGGAGACAGATATGGATATGCTTTCCTTTGGTTCTGTTAAAGGGACTCGAAGCTGTGAGCAAATAAACTGTCTGCTCTTGAATTCTTGATATAAGAGAAATGGAATTTTGTGTGTCTTTTGCAAATAAACTGAAGAGCATCTATTACCAGTTTCTCATCCTAGCCACAAATGGCCCTGACCTAGATTTTGGATAATCTCTTGGGTCAGCAACAATTCACATCAAAAAGTTAAAACATAAAAGCCTAATGCTGTATACTCTCAGAAGTCTTAGAACTTAATTTACGTAGGTTTTTAGCTTGTTTCTACCCTTCCATTGCGATTTTGGTAATTTTTTAAAGTATTTTTTGCATTCATCAAATTATACCCCAAAATATGAATAACATATCTGACAACTGGTCAAGACAGAAGAACTTCAATGAAGTTTTATGGAAGTATTATAATTATTTCAATCAGCCACTGTTATTAACTAGGGTAATGAGAGTTTATCCCTTTCAAATACTTAATATAAAAAGATACAAATATTCACAACAGCTTAGAATGAATAGGAGATATTTGCTGCAACTATTAAACTATTGTTCTCTTTTTTTTCCACTAAAGCTGTATCTTATTAAGTTACCTTAACACTCTTGTGAGTAAGCCTTTTCATCCACCTGCAAATTCCTGCTAAGTGACTATGTCAGCAACAGTCAGACCCAAGGCCAGCCATGCAAAGGGGGGAAGGGTGGGCGGTGGTGTTCACATCAAAACAGCTGTATATGACTTTATCTTGGCAGAATTTTCTTTTACCAGTGTAACTCCTCTCATGTGAAATATGAGTTCAGCTTAAGTATTTATAAGAGCACTGGTGTTCTAAAGTGCATTGAAATAGCAGATATGGGAACCAATGTGCAAGCTGATGATGCCCAAAGAAAATATCGCACAGACTGACTTTCAACAGACGAGTTCAGCTCTTGAAAAAATACATAGATCAAGAACTTTGTTGAGGTAACTGTTAGGTTGAATTATATTACAGAACTATATTTCAGGTATGCATTTCAGCTGTAGTATTCCTAAAATACTTTGGATGTTTGAAGGACATTTCTGAGTTTGCAGTGTGTTTGGAGGGTAATGTCCTGTCCATTTTCTCAAAAGATGAGGGCACCAAACGACCTTAGTGGAATGTCTTTGTCAAATTAAAACCAAAACCCCCAAAATACCACAAGCTGTTACTTGTTCAGAAAGCATTATTAGTTTTTCACAAAATATTAAAGTAATCATAATTTTTTTTGATTACAAAAATAGCAAGTGAGATTTAAAACAATCCAAATGCAATGGTTTGGGGTTTTTTTGTTTGTTTGTTTTTAAATTTCAAGATTTTGTCTTTTTTCTTCTTACTTGCTTTAAAAAAAAAATAAATAAAAAAAATTCACCCTATGGTTGGAAAGGTATTAAGAACAGTTTATCCTTTTATCCCTTTCCCAACTTTTTCCATTTATGAAGTTTCAAATTTTATCCTATGTGGGAGAACAGATGGGAGAATGTACAGAAAGCACTCTTTTCTTAACTTTTAAAATTATGATGAAACAGTCTTTTCAAGGCCAGGCGGTGTCTTTTATTTTATTAATTTTCTACGAACCATTCTTGATAAAAAGAAATTTATATAATTTATGAATGTTGAATTTACACTACTGGCTCTAATGAGAAACAAATGAGAAAAGATATCCCTGCAAGAGTTCACATTGAACATTTATTTATATTAAATTTTGAGATTGGATTTGGGATAGTGGTAAAATGAAGTCATATGTGAATTATATTCCTATGTATATATATATGGATTTATGGAAACGGAAATCCATATTTGAGTCATTTAGAGAAAATGTGTGGCAAAGAGCAGAGCTCTTCTGTGTTTCATTTACACAGAAATATAAAAAGTGGGATAACATCAGTGAAGATTCTTTTACTAAAGGAGTGTTAAGTTGCTAATCACTAAATACTGAACTCACTTCTTAATTGCTCTTGAGGACTTCAGAATAAAACAACATCAAACAAGTGGTTGTTCCATGAGCAGTTTGTTATAATAAATGTTTTTTACATGTGCAAATTTATTTCAACCTGTAATGAAAAGACTGGATTTTAACTCAGAATTGCTGGATGATTTTATTTGTTTCTTGAAATTCTGAGGGGAAAACTTCTTAAATTCATATAGAAAAATCTAAGCATTAACATTTTTGAGAATCTGGGTTTTTTTCACCTTTCAGCAAAACATTTCAAGGCTATCCAGTTTGTATTACAAAGCAGGGTGGAGATTTTGTTTTTCTTTTAAACAGTAAAACATATTTGCAATTGATCTGACTGTATGAAAATACACAGAAGCAACAAAAAGATGTAGATGCCTTAGAAAATGTCCCTAAAACATTGTGAGTTGCCACTGACTTTCTTAAATTACAAATGGAGATTTGAACTACCTTTTAGTTTTTACAAGGTGATAATCAGAAATGAGAGGTACCATTCCCAACTTCAGGACCAAAAAGTTCTTCCCATTTAGTGCTATATCCACTGCCAGTTTGCTTATCTATTGTTATATGAAAGTATTATCCAGTTTTGCCTGGTTTGCAGTAGGGTTCTTGTTGCAAGAGAGAGGGTTGCCCATCATCCTTCAAATATTTGCAAAAGAAGGTTTTCAGTATATTGGGAGGTCTATATTTCTATCAGGATTTTCCCCCCGTGTCAGGTAACCAGGAGAAATAATATTTTTAAATAAATCCTCTTAATGTGATTTAATATACTTTTTTCAATCAAAAGGAACAGACAGACAAAATTCTTAGTAATAATTTTGTTTCAGCAGTTTATCCATTTGAGCCAGATAAAATAATTTTAATTCATTTAAAGATAGGTACCTAAAATGTCTGTGGCAAGAAGGGAAAAAGAAATGATAGTGTG
The DNA here is from genome assembly GCA_025331215.1 of Actenoides lindsayi. Taxonomy (NCBI): domain Eukaryota; kingdom Metazoa; phylum Chordata; class Aves; order Coraciiformes; family Alcedinidae; genus Actenoides; species Actenoides lindsayi. The sequence goes on along the minus strand of WTSP01018969.1, from coordinate 76,992 downwards.
AAATGCAACAGGAGAAAGATTCTCAGGAGTCAAGAGGATGTCCAAGCCACAAATACATTCCAGTAGATCACTAATGAGTGAACATGTCTCATGTCTTACCGCCTGCTATAATCACTCATTTGATTTAAACAACATTTGGTTCCAATGTGTGTTTCATTTCCAGAAGGCGGGTAAAAATCTAGCTGAAAACCATACTCAGTGTTGTCTTTTCTGTTTTGATTAATTTCTAGGCAGGATGACTGTGGTTTGGGTTGCTTTGAGCACTGGCATGAAGAGTTTCCACAGTTTGGCTCAGAGTCACTATGACCAAGTTTTGTGGCAGCTAGATTCTTTGTTAAAACCTGGTTGAAACTCAAAATCTGATTTCCACAGGAAATGCTAACATTTGGGGAGGGGGTGGAAAAGGGCAAGCTCAAATTAAAATCTAAAACTATCATTTTCTGAACTCTCTGTAAAGGGAGATTCCAGGGGGTAAAAACTGCTTCAGGAAGAATGAACTGCTGGAGATTGATTCTAAGCAACAACCTGGGTGGCCCCTGGAAATTGAGGACCATGAGATCATCTAATTTCAGAAAATCAAAGATAGTCTGAAACATTCAATGTGTTGAGAAGAAAGCCCAGAATCCCTTGACACCAGTAAGGCCCTGTAGAATTTCCAAATGCATGGTAGGAGGACTGGGAAAGTAAAAACTGAAAGTCTCAGGTCTTTTAAAAAGATTCAAATTTAGTAGTGTGAGCGCTGCTCAAAATTTGTTTCCTGACTCATAGCACAGAATGGCTTTGAACTGCAGATCCTGGATTTTGAGATTGCTAAATATTCTGCTAGATAGAAACAAGAATGCAACTCGCTTCAGTCACCATGGAAGTTTAGTGCAGGGAGAGATAGTGTGTTGCAAACAAAATATTTGCAAAGACCTTATTTTCAGCTCTGAAGTATCAGCCAAAACAGGCTTACTCCATTGTTGATGTAAATTGGCTGCTTTCAATCATATTAAGGACCCTATTCAGTAGGATTTGCATTAGTCTGCGTGAGATGTCATTTGAAACTCTTTTGTACTGTAGAAATGAATCCAGGGAACACACAACATAGATGTACAATCTTGCCCATAGAAAGAATGACATTTTCAAAAATAGTTTGTCTAGAAATCATATTCCTTCAGTCTCACAGAAGAAAAATGCCACTCCCTTTGTCCTACCAGAGGCATTCCCCAACTCCATTTTTCAAATTTTGATTTGAAAAATACTATTAAATTCTAAGTTGGTTGCTGATCTCATTTCCAGAGAAGTGACCAAGAAATACTGCAATAAGTAAAAAAGGAGAGTAGAGTCAAAGAAAAACTCTTATCTCTTGGCTTCTTTCAGTGAAACAATTGAGTGAACTAGTCTATAACTGAGTTTATTTACTTGCCATCCTGTAAATAGCAGTTGAAATACATAAAAGTCAGAAAGAATAAGTTCTAATCCCAAGGTATCACACAGTGGATAGCAATTACTTAGATTTTAAGGTAGTTCAGTATGGAGGAAGACGTTCTGAAGAGGAAAAGGTCAATTCTTGACAAATAGCTATTCTACTAGCTCTATGTCTACAGCAGTAAATGGTCTTTGTTTCCATTCAGTTTTCTTTCATACTTATTCCTCTTTCAGCTATGAAATAGTTTCTTGTTCAGAAAATTATGGCTTAGCTTTCCAAGCTACTATTTTTCACATTTGGTGGTGGTGCAGTGAATACAGATGAACTTCCTCACTGTGGATTGACTTGAAATATTTTCATAGCAACTGACACTATTTGGGGATATTGTCTATGCTAGTCCTATTAGTCTTAAGTTATTCTTAGCCTTGGTACCAAGGTAGCCACATTCTGTGATTGTGCAGCTCTATCACCAGATATGTCTTCTCTTGAAGAGAATAAACAAGGCAACCACTCAGATATTCTGTTCGTATAACTCAGAAAAGTGTCTTCCTGTTGAGAACAAAAGGCCTCATTCTTCTCTTCATTATACAGTCTTTTGCTGGGCCAACACCACTTAGAGGCTCTTACACTACCACAAAACTAGTCCTGTACATAGAAGCAGTCCTGGAAAATCCTGGAAATAATACTGAGAGGTTTCTTTGAAAAAAAACCCAACAAACAACATTTAATTCTTCTTAGGATTCTGTTCTTATCATACTTCATCTTGTTGTTTGAACTGCAGAGACACAGAAAAATAGTTACAGGTCTTGACTTTTTTTCCTTAGGATAAATTGTTTTGAAGCCACATCTAGTCTTCAAACACACATTCCCTTACACTTTCACAATAGTGCTGTATGTAATCCACCTCTAAATACTATGATGATATGTCCTTGATTATGAAACAGGAAAAGTCTTAATTCTATACATAATGTGTAGTTTAGACTACGTATCTAACTTCAGTACTTTCAAGAAGATAAATAGATACTGTAATGGTATTTGGTTGCAATATTTCTGAAATTTTGAAGTGTTGAAGTTTGTGAGGAACAATCTCTGAATGACTGAAAATTATAGGTTTATCTATAGAGATGTATGCATGCACACAAATTTATGCCTATGCACATATATATGTGCAGGATTTATACTGTGTTCTAACATGGAATGAGAAGAGTCTCCAGTATTTGGCTTAAAAATCCTTCTAACACATGGATCTTATTAAACCTCAGTCTAACTGTGCCTGAGCAAACAAAAGTGCTTCCACATGGCTGACAAAAAGCCTGATCAAGAATAGGTAAAAAACCTGTTTCTTCTTGCCTTGCTGCCTCCGGAAATCTGCAGATCGAAGACCGAATTCTTTTGCTTCTATTGCAGTGTGTGTAATCACTGAAGTCTGACCATATCTCCATTCAAATGAGAGGGAAAGTATCAGATGTATTCAGTCAAACAAAGCCCAGTGATTCCACATTGAAACTTAATGAGAGCAATAGCTATACACACAAGTCTGAAACCTATCTTTCCATTGCATCTTGCAATCTATATTCTTCCCATAACACTGTGAGAGTAAAGGATTTGGAAGATAAATTGAGAATTATGCTTAGATATCTCTGTTTAGAAGAGAAAGCTTCAAATACTATGTTTACTTATTATTTTATGCTAGTTATAATAAAACCACATAAAAATATTTTATATTAAACTTACATATTACTTCTTATAAAGAAGAGAATTTGTAAAATAATTTAGAAGTTCTGCTGGAACATAAAGGGACACCTATTCGCCAGCAGAAAGCACGCTGTACAACAGCCTGAAACAGCATTCATCCCTTTGTTGGATTCAGTTATTGTTGCACACTTAATATATCTCCTCTTCCTGACAAGGTACTGCAGCACTGCAGCTTTCTGTGCCATGTATGATAGAAAATAGCTGATGTCTAATCAGTTTCTCACATTATAGAACTGATAATATGTGATCAAATATTTCTAAACTTAGATTGTTATAAATAGGGAGTCACAAAGAGAGTCTAATAGAGCTACGTAGTATAAGCAAGCTTGTAAGAGACAGAGCAAGCACTCTGGTGAAATGAGCCCCATGAAATAATGCAAGAAAGGTAGAAGATAGCAATATAATTACTCATCTCAAATGCCACTTTACTTTCTGGACAATGTCACTAATATCAATGGAGATAGTTTACAGGTACACACTTAAGGGAATTACAGGTACATACTGATTCCAAAATAATAGAATTACGATTAAGAATCAGGGCAACCTTTCAAATAAAGCAACTGGGTTTGGTTTTTTACCTACTGAAAAAGAGATAGAAGTGAAGGAAGCAAACAAAGGAATGGGCAAATTGTGTAGGTTGTGCAGTAGAGCTCTATAAAATATTCTTGGTCTTCTTCTGTCTCCAGTTTTTCTTACACTTCTGCTCCTTAGCTCCTCTTTTACTTCTTCATCACCAGTGAGTGCCTGTTCAGCTTTTCCCTCCTATCTACCTGGCATTGCTTCTTTTCTCCTCCTGAGGACTTTCTCTTTCCCAATACTCATTAAGCTTATCCTTGATCTAGCATTTACCTCATCATGTTTCAGAAAAGTCTACAGATAGTAAGAAGCAGATAATGAGGTGGAAAACAGTAGAGACAGATTAGTGGGGTTTTGACCGGTTGTTTGTTTTTTCTGTTGCTTTATCTGCTTCTACATTGTTCTTTCCTAGAAGCCCAGAGTCAGGATGGAAAGGGCCAAGTGGGCTATGAATGGATCCTTGTAAGAGTCCTCAGGTATTTGCTGAGGGAGAAAGAAGAGGGGCTGAAGAGAGAAACTTTATACAGGATATACATCTGTCCTGGAAGTGCTGAAATCCTATTCAGCTAGAACTCCTTACTTTACAGGCATGCCAAGTATTAGATTCCTCGGTGCAATTTAATCAGATAATAAACAATAGATGGAAGAATCTGTCCCTGTATTCCATTCTATAAGAAGAGTGCATATTATCCTCATGATGCTGTATAGGACTGACTAAATGAAAGAGGGAAAACTTCTCATAAATGCCTTGTTCACAAAAGATGTGTTGATACCCATGGGATCAAAGTACTTGTTTTACATAAATTATTAAATACTTCATTTCAATTAAAGAATTTTCCATACTAATAAATATACATGAATATATGCTATTTCATTACAATAATCTTGCAGTTGTGCTTTTAAACTAAATTTCAAACTGAAAAACTTACAGCTCTAGTGATTGTCATTTATCAAGTTCGATAAAGAGAAAAAGCTGAAAAAAAACCAACAAAAACCCCACAATATTTCTACCTGAGACTACAGGCTATGTAATGAAACAGACTCCTTGAGGTAGAAATAAATATCTTTGAAGAAAAGTGTAAATTAAAAATAGTTTTTTCGCTATGTCTAGAAACAGTTATCAGAATTTCCTGCCATACTAGAAAATATTAGCCTGATCTTCTGCCACAGCAGGAGGAATTTTCTCTGCTGGTTGTGCTGAAGAACATGGGCAGAACATCATGTTTTTATTCCATGCTCAGGCTTCAAGGCAGAAGGAAATTTGGAGAATGCTGAGTTTCCTCCAAAAGAACTCCATCATCTAGCATCATTGTCATCAGTGTTAACATCTACTATTTTGATGGCAAAAACAAAAAGAGAGAATGTGAGCATACCTTAGTCGTCTTTTTTCAGGCAAGAAAGGGATCAAAGAAATCCAGACACAGTAAAGAAAAACATGACTCAGATTCATTACCACTAAGTCCTTGAAGTTCATTAATCCATGGGGTCTTTCATACATTCAACTGTAACAGTTAGACAGATCACCATTTATTTCAGCAGTCAGGAAGAACAGGAATCGCTAAAGTCTAAAATGTTCTATGATCTTTTGTTTGTCAAGTCCTTTCTGATCACTGCAAAAAATAGACTAGCAATACAATCATACTGTAACCTGTAGGAACCACCCAGGGACAACATGAATTTTTTAAAAGAAGGTGAGGACTATAGCTTATAATATCTTTTTAGAAGATGAAAAATACTCTAAGTAGGCAATGTACAAAGTATCATATAATATACAAGATAAATGCTCTGCAGCCCATTTTTACCACAGAAATAAAAGGATTGCCAACATCAGTGATGAAAACCACTTATAGAATTCTATTTAAACTTCCATACTTTCTTTATGAATCTGCAAACAATAATGGGAGAAAACTTTTATATATATTTCTCTATTATATTTACATGGCAAGCTTTTAGCAGTGGGGGATGGCTTTTGTGAGAAAATACCAGGAGCTGCCCCAAAATGGATCCATGACTGGGCAAAGTTGAGTTCATCAGTGGTGTTGGTAGCACATCTATGATAATATAATAAAGAAAGGGTAAACATATTGTGAGAGTGAGCAGTGAGAAAAAATGTGAAAGAAGCAACCCTGCTGATACCAAGTCAGTGAAGAAGGAAGGGGAGGAGGTGCTCCTGGTGCTTGAGCAGAAATTCCCCTGCAGTCCATTCTGAAGACCATGGTGGTACAGACTGTCCCCCTTCAGCCCCTGGAGAACCACAATGGAGCAGATATCCACCTTGACAGGCCATGGAGGACTATATGCTGCAGCAGTGGATATGTCCTGAATGAATCTCCAGCTCATGAAGTTTCCATGCTGGAGCACAGTCCTGGCAGAAACTGCAGCGTGTGGAGAAGAATAAGTCTTCTGGCAGGACCTGTGACCCCACAGGGCATCTACACTGGAGCACTTTTGTTCCTGAAGGACTGCACCCCATGCAGAGAACCCATGCTGTAGCAGTTCTTGAAGAACTGTCTCCTGTGGGTGGGACTCTGCACTGGAAAAGGTGAACAGCGTGAAAAGAAAGGACTGACAGAGATGAAATGTTATGAACAGATCACAGTCCAACATCCCCATCCCCGTATGGCACTTGGGGCAGGGGAGGAAGAGGTAGAAGAGTCAGGAATAAAGAAATGAAGAGTCAGGAATAAAAAAAACAATGTTTAGCCTGAAGTGAAAGGGGTATGTGGGAGAAAGTAATTTTAGTTTGGTTTTGTTAAACACCATGCTAGTTTATTTCTAATTGGAAATAAATTATATTAATCTTCACCAAGTCAAGTCTGTTTTCCCATAACAGTAATTGATGAATGATTTCTCTGCACTTATCTTAACCTACAAATTTTTTTCATCTGATTTTCTCCCTCTGTCCTGTTGAAGATGGGGAGTAGGAGAGCAACCAGACAAGGTTAATCCACCACAGTTTATTTTGGAGACATAAAGAACAATCAGAATGACAGAATGAAAAGAAATGGTTGGCTATATTTACAGCAGAAATATTTTGCACTCTACATCTGATTTAAAAATTTGTTTATAATTATAATATAAAAAAACCCCAAATGTTGTCATTATAGTTCTTTGAAAAGAATTATAAAACAGTTCTTAAATTGACACAGGTACAGTTCTTGTATTAAAAGCATTCAGTCCACATCTGAATAGCAACCTAAGTGAAAATCCTGTAAATCACAAGAATCACTTTGACTATTCTAGTTATGTAATAATTTATAGATCAAATTACACAGGACAGCAACTACAAAACATCTCAGTTAATACTGATACTACTTATAGAATACCTATTACTTAACTGAAATAGGAAGAAACAGCTGCTATGCCTCTGATTTGTATATCACAGCTTTTCTTCTTCATTAACAAACTTATCAGTCAAAAGTGACACTTCATATTTTACATCTGACATATCTGATCACCTTTAAAAAATGTATTCATCTTTCTTTCACAGAAAGAGGTTATATAAATCAGCTTGATCCTTTGATCATTCATTGAATGTTCTACGCTTCAATGAAGCTCAGAGAAAGAGGACGAGAAGGGACATCAGCAGTTCACCTAGTCCACTGACAAGATCATCTGCTCCTACATGATTCCTCAGAGATGCTTCTTTATCATCACTGAGGGAGGTGTCCTGGCCACCCAGGGTACTCTAGTCCAGATATTCAGAGTGGGGATAAAGGGGAGGAAAAGACACAAGGAGCCCAGGTGGAAGTGAAAACAGTGGTTTGCCTGTGAGGCTCCCTTTGTGTACAGGGAGGAAGGAGTAGGACATGGAAGGCACATACTTTCAGAAAGAGGAATTAAGTTGCAAAAGCAAGGCCTTAGTACTAATGGTTTAGAATCATGTATCAGCTCTGTTTACATGTTAATGGTGCTTTTTTACAGTCACAACAATGCCAAATCCAGGGTGGAAATGAAACAGTAATGGACAGAACAATTTCAGCAGATTACAGAAATTAATGTCATGCTATAGATTTTTTAGGGTCTTCACTCAGATGAATATTTCAAAGGAAAATACAAACACAAGAATTTGTGTTTGTAGTTCAGTTCTATTTTTGCTGATGCTCATGGATAACTTCTATGGACTTCAAACAAGAATCATATGATATCCTTCAGGATGATATGTGCTTGAGAGTCATCTGTGTTTTTACATATTTGAAAGCTGGAATGAACACTCAAAACTCAGAAGCACTAATCTGGAGAGAAAGGGCAGCTGCTCTTTCCCCCTCCTGTAAATCTGCATGTGCACCCCACTCCTTTTCTACAGCATTTGGACACCTTTAGATCTTTCTATGAGATCTGTATATGTAGAAAGACTACAACACTGAAGTGACTTTCATTATGCAGATGTTAAGGGGAGAAAATTGCTCTTAGTAATTTTCTAATGATATATTTAAATTCAGAGAAATTAAGTTTCATTCATAATTCAAGAGTACAAATACCACTTGATGGTAAATCAACTATGCACATCTAATAGCAGTTCTGCACTTCAACAGAACCTCTATTGGAATGAAGGATACAAGATTAAGATCTATTTATAGGCTGGCAGGATATAGACCTAAAGGCCCTGTGATCAGATGCTATATTACTCCAACACAAATGGAAGGTGATGAGGTAGCTGCACATACTCTTTCATGGACCTGGATGAAAGATCACGCAGGAGACGCTCAGGCAAGTCTGAGAAAGTGCACTGTTTCTGGCATTCCCTTGAGCCAGGGATGAAAAAAACATTGGCAAATATTCAAGAAGAGCTCCAAACCTGAGCTGACAGTGCTGAAATGTCAGCTGACATAATGCTGACAATGAAGAAACTGTGTGTAATTTCTCTCCTTCCCCATTTGACAACCTGGTCTAGTGGAAGGTGCCCCTGCCCAAGGCAGGGGGTTGGAACTAGGTGATCTTTAAGTTCCCTTCCAACCCAAATGAATCTATGATTTTTCTGCAAGTTTTATTATATATTTAATCCAAGGCTGGGAATTTTCAGGAATAATTTAACATTACAAGGTGGGAGGAGAAGACAAAGGATCTTAACATACAGAAGTATGTTAACCTCCAGGGTTTAATGATCAATTTGGTAGGAGGATGCAGAAATCAAAGGTCAATTTATGCTTACTGGAGGTCAGTAGAATGTTAGGAGCATACTTGTCTCAAGATAACAAACAAAGTTCAAAAACCAAACTGATACAAAATAAAATAAAGAAACTTTGAAAACCCTTAGGAGATTCTAGCTTTTAATGGTCCTTGAAGCTATCCGGTATTTCCCTCCGGGGTTTCAATTTGTCCCCAGGATATTCAGCATGGATCACCAATTCAAGGATTAGTGCGTATATTTCCTCCTCCCAGTTTGGGAGTCATTTGTACAGCTGCTGCTTTGGGAAACATTCAATGGTCTTTCATTCTGAAAAGTCATAAGCACTCATGGAAGCCAAGAAGTCATTTTCAGACATGCACTGCCTCTTTGCTTTGGCTTCCACACATTTGACATGCACATGCAAGACACAAAAAGTTTTGTAGTGAGTTTGTCATGTTCTAAGAGTGAGAAATCATGGAAATAACTGCCTGCAGTTTTAATGCCTCTTAATTTCCAAGGCAGAGCACTGACAGGACAGATGCTTTCAAAAGAATGAAAGCGGAAGAATCTGGAACTGAAGCAGGGCCTAACATATGGGAACAGATAAACCTGTCCATAGAAAAGAAGGACGCATGGAATTTTGCCAGTAGTCAGCTGAAACTGGCTCTATTCACAGCCTTGAAATGTATATACTGTCTCCTTTCCAAGCCTTTCTTTCTGTATCAATTGCTTTTGCTTCCAGTCCAGAAGACCAATCAAACTGCAAGACACTATTCTGCTGGGGATTTTTTTGCCCACCTAGTAACAGGATGATCTGGAAACCTTATGAGAACTGCACTTTAACTTGGCAGACAATCGTAGTCCAAATAAAGCCCAGTCTAAAACCCTGAAGTGAGTAGAAAAGCTCCCTGTGCCTGAAGCCCAGGCCTGAAATGCATTTAGAAGTCCCATGCTTGCATAAGGCTCCAGTGGTAAACTTGATCAAGGAAACATAATGTGACTTCAGTCAGGCTGCAGCTAGGGTGAAGCATGCTATAGGGCTCAGGGATAAATGAAAAGCCAAATTTCAGAGTGTATTTTCCAAGCCGAACAAAGCCACTACATTTTCTGGGGTTTTCTTGGCACTTCTAGTGCTACTGGGAATTTGAATGGTGCCTGTCCGAGGATAATTGAATCCCTATGTACACTATTGTGAATCTCAAAAAAAGCAGCATTTTTCTCAGTCTTTCCAGGCATAGTCATGCTCTTCATGGACAGAGAAGGGAATGCAAGGGGGTGTTCTACAAGATCTGCATTAATGTCCATGAGAAGAAACCCACACCCTTGGACAACCTCTGCAGGTGATGACCCAGTTACATTAATAATTCATTATAGGATTTTATTCTTCTTATTTACACAAAGTACTCTCATTTTTATTTGTTTGAGTGGTTTAGCCACAGCAGGAAAGAGGAGATTTACATCTCTGTTTTCTGCTATGCATGTTTTAAGAAAGAAATTACCTATTCTGTACAAAGCCAAAAAACCTCCAACCTTCAGAGTCTGAGTATGCTGAAAATAAAAGCAGAAGTGACATCATAACAAGTAGCTGTTAAAAACACAAGTCTCTTTGTATTTTTAAGCTTCACGCTTTATTAAGGCCAGACAATATTCGAGTTTTTGATAAAGTGAAATTTTCACTTGGGTTAACTTTACCAGTTCAATAAGTTCATGACTACTGGTACTCTTTAAAAAAAAAACCCCAGATCATCAAAAAGTATTTTTACGAATACTATTCTAATCAGTATATTTGTTTATTTTAAGTTCAAGCACTGTGCTGATAGTCAAGTGAATTAACTCTTTTTCTTAGTATCAAGCATCCAATGAAAAAATCTTACTAATTTCAAGAGTCCTAAGGTAATGTTTTTGCCACTGTGACCTGAATGAGGCAATCCATAACAGCTAGTCTGATCATCTTCTCTCTCTACAGATCATAATGCTTCTGTCCTTTGGGAGTAGAGGATTATAGGGGCAATTGTCTTACCAGTAACTTATGCTAATTAAATTATGTTAAAAAAATTCTGCAAAGAGCTCTTATTAACAGTTTTACTGTTGCTTTTGAGGTACAAAAATAGTAAATATTTTTCATTATACAGAATTCCAAATGGAACTTCACCACACACACATTTATTATTAGATTGAAAGAATGCCCAAAGCGTGCTTGGTTTTTTGGGTTTTTCTTCTCATGCAAAAGAAAATGAAGTGAAAACAACAAAATTAAAACTCTAGGACTGCACAAGATAAAGAATTTCTTGTGTCCCTATGATCATCCAGACCAAATGCCATTATTATTACCATTATGGCATTGCAGTAGATTGAGTGCTAGCTAATTGCTTCTTTTCTAACTGAATTTCTTTTTTTTTTAGCTGGGACCATGAGGGAGGTAGGAAGAGGCTGACTTAAAATTCATAACATCCCTGTGATAAAAGAACCCCCCAAAAGGCAACAGCTGCTTAAAGAAGTGAAAACATTACTTCTTCAGAGGCCATTCAAGCCTCCATGAGCTTGTCACCTAGACTAACAATGAGTCTGAAGACATCACAGGCAGCTGTTGACAAATGTTAAAGTCACAGTAAAAGTGCAGGCGTCTGTATGTACAGAGTATTAGGAATCATTGCTGTTGCAGCCCCCAGTAATATGAATATTGTAAAAGTTCATGTGCCCTATGCTCTATGATAAACTAATTTACTGTAAGAGAGCTAAAAGAACCAAACAGGAGATCAAAAATTTAAAATCAGGAATCCTACAAACTGCATCTGCATTTATATCTAAAAGGTAAGACATGGGACACCGGACCTGAGACTCCTAACTGCACTGATACTGGGTGAGAAGTAGGAAATCAACTTTGAGATAAAGGCAGGTAAATGAGTGAATGAAAGGCATAAGTGAGCCTAAGCCTTTACAAGGAGGCAGAAAGGTCAGCAGCAGCTGGCTCAAGGCAATGGCTGACAGGAATAGCAAAGATTGTGCTGCCTGCTCTCTAGAACCCAGCCCCGAGGAATTCACTCTGCTAGACAGGGTCACTGAAGGAACACTGAAGCTCAGTTTTTGTATTCATAATACATCAGATAAGTTGCAGCTGAGAAATACTGAAACACAGAAATACACTTCAGATTTTAGCTACTCTTTCTTAACCGCTCTTAACTCCTGTCCAAGCTAAGTGTCTTTTTTTTCTTCTCCGTCTTTTGTAGAAGTTTTTCTGGACTAACTTATTTACTGCACTGTCTCAACCTAGGTATGTCTCCAATAAGTAAAGCAGGGAGTATAGGCATCACAGAGAGTTTATGTGCCAAAATATAGCTTAGGGGCCAATCAGTCAGTGTAGGTGCTAGTGATACCAATTACCAGATTTGGAGGTCAGCTCATAGAAGCATGGTACTTTTAGGAAACAACCAGAAGAATGTTTCAGGCCTCTGGGGAAACACGACAAAATACTATCTGCTAAAATGTGAGCTCAGGTTTAGGTTTAGCATCACTTAATAGTGTTGTCTCCAAAACACATACTATTTATTCTATACAGAAGAGATGTTCTTAATGCCTACCAAAGATCTCAGCATGTCTATAACCTGAACTTTCACCCTCTTTGCTCTTATACCAGTGTCATCTTCACTGAGGTACTAGCAAAGAGGGACATAGTTTATTTTCATCTACGCTAAGTCTCAGTTCATCAAAGCTCTGTTGCACAGGTTTTTGAGTATGCTGCAAAAGCCACATTACCGAGCACTTTGCCAAAAAGAGGCATAACTCACTCAGTGTTGAAAAAAACTCAGAGCAGGTACCAGGCACAAGATACAAGATCACACCAGTCTCAGTGGCTCTGATTGTCACATACCTGCATCAGATGGATTCCAGTCTGCACAGAGTCAGAACAGAGTCATGGCTGAGAAAAAGAGCCAGTTTTCTGCTGAGAGGTGAGGGTGAAAGGACAGAGGAATGTTCACATTAGTGTGTCAGGGTGTCAGATGATAGAGTTTCTGTAAAGGCTGATAAAGTCATACAAAAAAAGTAGATGGGAAAGGACTTCTTGAGGTCATTCAGTCCAACGTCCTGCTCAGAGCAGAACTACCTTCAAAGTTAGACCAGATTGTTTAATACACTAACATCAGAAAGGGAGAGACTGTCCAGTCTTTATACTACAAAATAATAGAAATAGCAGGTAATAGTAACACATATTCAGCTAAAATCCATAATTGAATCATAGGTTCTTATTTTTTTCCTTTACATTTCAAAAATGGTTTGCAAAGTAAGAGAAGTTCTCCCTCTGACACACAGCTTATAATTGTCTATAGATTCATCCTTTGTTCCTGCAACCTTTCTTCTGGGAGTGCTGGTAATGAATGAAGCAAGGGGAAGACTGGGGACTGGAGACCTGAGCTCAGACCTGGTTTTACTACTATTCACTGAATGGTCCTAGGAGTCTACTGCAACTAGAAACAAGTCCTATGCATAACACAAAACCCTGAATTGGGAAAGCATCACAGTTTGATGTTCTTCCACTTCTCCCCTCCTCAGCCCTGTGTTTTAAACCTTTTCCTACTGACAATACAGTGAAGTGTTACCTTATCCTTCACATACACCACTGTAAGGCACACAGTGTAACAGGACAATGCAGAGGTCTGGCAAGATACTGAGAGGAAACAGCTTTATTAACTGAAACTGTATCCCCTTCCTTGATTTTTTCCCTTCCTAATAATATTTATGTGACAATTCGTTTCTGCCTTCCTGAATACTAGGATGAGGTATTGGTAACCAAAACTTGCATAATATAGTTCATTACTCAAAATGAGTAATGAACATTCAATGATATTGCTAATGAAAATTATAAAGGATTGGCTTGAAACTTTATGCCTTCAGCAAAGGTGGGGCATGAACAACACTATCATGGGAGTGACTCTGTGACTCAGTTGCACAGTTCTTTTCTCAATTCCTCCTTGTTTCTGGCACATAGTAGTTCACTCCTGAGCTACTCCAGTTGTAAAATATGACCCACCCTGCAATGGCTTATCTACTGTTTACATAAGCCTTTGCTTTGTCTGTGTTTTCCAGATATGTTGCAAAGGCAGAGGATAGGAAAGTAAAACCAGGGACTCCACTCACTTCCCCCTGCCTAGAACAATAGTCAGGTAGTTACCTAGATAAGAGCTGGGCATACATTTTTCAAACAAAGCAAGAAAAAACCCTCAAATTAAGTGAGGGGAGAGAGGGGGGAGAGAGGAAATAATATTTAATAATATATTTAGCAAAGCATGCAGAAAAAAACCCCAGAAACTCTGAGCTTCAGAGCACAGACAAATGAATACAGGAGAACCACGTTGTTGAAAAGTGAGAAAATATAAAGCTGTAGGGAAAATTGCAAAATTACTGAAATAAAAAAGGCCAACAATAGTGGGCATTTTGAGTGCTTTACAGACAAAATATTAATGGTTTAATAACTTACAGAAGGGAAATGGCACTTAAAAGTTATCTCAGAAAAATGCAAGATTTTCAGTCATGTTAGGAAAGAAAGTCTATCTTAAATTACTTCACCTGACTTTCAAATTCATGATTTTATCTTTTAAAGGAGGAATAGGGAAGTATATAAAAGCCATTTTCTGTGCCATAGTCAACTGAACCTTTTCTTCACCCCAGAATCACTTTTCCCACTGCAAATTAGTTTGACAGGTTCCTGGCAGGGCTTCCACAACTTTGCATTTTTCTGGAATTAGCAAAAATGCTAATTTGGGCAGTTTGCTGCTAGTGCGAGTTTTTTAGCCTGGCTGAAGCTCCAAGGCTATTTGAGATAATATCAAATCAAAGAACAAAGGGGCACCTGTCATGAGCCCCAAGCGAAGGAAACAGATAGCACTTGAGGAATTAAAATGAGATTTCTTTACACCAAATGTCGAACACTGTAAGCAGAGTGTTATAGAAATAACTGGCGTTGCTAGCTCTAAATCAAAGCGGGCAGGAGGAGAGAAGAGGGAGGGAAATGTCTTGCATTTCTTTCAACCAACAGCTGCCAATGAAAGGGTGGGGATGGCCTTAGATAAGCTTCCTGATCCACTTCCACTGAGACACTCAAAACAATGGTGTGGCAGAGCCATTTGCAGGCAATGGGACATGTACATTGGACTACACCCCTTCCTCTTGGATGAGGTTATGTCTAAACTCATCTGGGTAGCCCTCATCTTGCAAGGTGCTGTGTCCAGAGCTGATGGCAACATTGGCCCAACGTAACACCCCAACCCTCAAAGCACAGCATTGGGAAAACAATCAAGCAAAAATCCTGTCAGTAGTGTGACACAAACAGCCTTTCCCACCCTCTGCTGAGTCTTACAGATTTGCAGTCCTTCCTGTAATCTTTTCAGATTAGCTCAAAATAGAGAATGCTCCAATTTATTGAAACAGGTTTATCTTGAAAGTAGGGACAAACGATGCTTTCTTTTTTTTTTTTCCTTTTTTTTTTTTTTTAAATTGTTTGGGTTTGGTGTCTTGGGGTTTTGTGTGTTTTTTTTGTTTTTAATATTCATGTCATAGAACATAGATCTGTAATGCTGCAAAAGCCATGTTACTAAGAGGTTTGCCAGAAAGAGGCATAAACCACTCAGCATTGTGAAGTCAGTGCAGATACCAGGCACAGGATACAAGGACACTACACTTGTCTCAGTGGCTCTGATTACCACATACCTGCATCACCTGCACTTCAGCCTGCACAGAATCAGAACAAGAGGCAAGGCAAGGCTACAAGGGGAAGCTGCTAGTCTTGCATCCTCTGTAGGAGCATCTAGGACATTATTTAGGCAGACCGACTTTGCACAGCTGCAATCTCAGCACAGCACCATAATGTAGTGCACAGACAGTACAGGATACTAGCTAGCTTGAATATTTGTGGCAACAACACAGATGACAAAGTGGAAAAAAAAAATTGCTGCTAGCTAAACAGGTGTTTATTCTACTTAAAACTTTCTTTTTTTTTTTTTTTTTTTTATTTTCAGGCAAAATTGTCTTGGTAAGACAGTTTTAACCCTTGTTGGTAAGTAGTGTATATATTTTCAGGTATGAGTGCAATATTCACATACTTCAAAACTTACTTGTAAAACTGCATAAATCTCAAAATAAAAAAAAGCAAGAACTGCAAGAACCATATCACAAAAATCTCCTACCAGAAAAGACTGATGCATACTCAGTATCTGATACTTCTGAAGGATACTTATACTTACTGAGAAAGTTATTATACTTCCTGTCATCAGCTGAAATTAGAATATTTTGAAGTAGAACTGGTGAGAAGAAGTAAAGATCAAAATATGACCACCTTTTCTTCCATTACTTGCTGTAGTTCCTCCAGAGTCCCATTAATATGTGTAGGCTGAATACAAATCCAGAGCAAAATATCACAGTAATCCAAATTTAAGCTCTGACTATTTCTCCAAATGCATAATATACCTGGGGTTTTCGTTAATTAACTGCCAACTACCTCACAGGTTTGTCAAAATTACAATAAAGTATTTATTCTGCCATTGCGATTCCACAGGCATGCATCAGACAAAACAACTGTCATCTCAAAACATGTATACATACATACACACACACACAATCCTGAAGTTTAAAATTTCATATTTCAGCTAACATTTTCAGGTGAAAGGTCACAAATCCCCAGGCAAGGGGAAGTCTTTTCCTTCCATAAACCACATTGTTATTTTGTGGAAATCTTTTGCCACAGGATATTGTGTGATGGTTTACATGGTTTCAAACCCCACACTCCACAAAAAAGAAAAAGTGAATTATGGGAGTATCACTACATTCTGTCCTGTTCTTATATATCTCCCTGTTCATATCCTTGACTTGGATAAGGTCAGCGAAACTGGCCTAGGTGAAGCCTTGGCCATTCTTTTACCAGGTGACTGCAGCAGCTCTAAGGGAACAGTAACTGTCCTCACAGTATATAACCATCTTATTTTAGATCCTACTTCTGTGTGTGTTTTACTTTAGAATCAGTGAAAATCCCGTAATTCCCGCTGTTCCAGAATCCTTTTGGGATCAGCATGATTTTGGTCTTTGTTTTCAGGCCATCACAGTCATCTTCCTGTGGCTTTACTCAAAACTAAAGTCTTACATAGAGGATTACATGTTCATATGACCCAACACTAATATCTATGGTGATTTTAGATAATGCCATGATTGTAAAAGATATAATCCTCATGTTTTGGGCACATGCCAAGGAATTACTACTACCTGATGTTACAAAGAAACTTTCCTTTGGGCATGTTAAAATATAATTGTCCCTTTGCAGGGATTCTGACACTTCCTTCTAAAGCACAAGGAATTAACATCAGAAAAGAAATACTGCAAAATCCTACTTTTTCAAGGATTAAAAGATAAGCTTGCCAAATGTCTCAAGAAAGTGAAAAAGAAGATAAATTCCTACTGTATAAAATGAGATGTAATTTTAAGACTGGCAACACAAAGTCAATATCGTTCTTGCAAAACTGCCAGGCAATCGTGATCTTCGGACTTTCTTGGAAAGAAACACCAATTCACTTCAGGGAGGCAAGTCCAAGGAAATATTGTAGGAATGTCTATCAATTACTGATGTTAACCAAATGTTAGTGCTGATATTATTACTATGAAAAAGGGAAAACAGAGGCATTCTAAGTATCAAATCAGTCATGTATCTCACCTTGACAGGCTATGTGAAGGCCTCTAGGAAAGTCTTTAACATAACTTCAATTGTGAAATAGGTTGGAGATGCTCTGCAGTGAATGGTTTTTATTATATGGCAAATTGTATGTTATTATGAAAGTATGAAGAGGTTCAAATTACAAATCATGCAGTCTTGTAAGGGTGAACCCAAATGTAAACTGTTGCAGGAAAACAAAATAACTATTTAAGGCATTTTGAATGCAAAATTATATTGGGCAAGTTTAAGATTGTATTTAAATGTACTTCTAGGAAAAGGAGTTAATAAAAATGTGGAAACAATACTTCAGAGCACTTCTGGACTTCTTGAATACACTTATGAGAACTCCAGTAACAGTCATAGATGTCAAATGGTCAAAGTCATATCCACTGGAACAGAAGATTTCTTGGTTAGTAGGAAAAAAAAGTAAAAATCAAAGCATGAAAGAATCATAGAATGGTTTAGTTTGGAAAAGACCTTAAAGATTGTCTAGTTCCAACTCCCCTTTCATGGGCAGGGACAATTTTCACTAGATGAGGTTGCTCAGACCCCCATTCAACCTGTCCTGTGCCACTTCCAGGGAAGTTTCCAATCTCCTTCTCTTCTCTTCTCTTCTCTTCTCTTCTCTTCTCTTCTCTTCTCTTCTCTTCTCTTCTCTTCTCTTCTCTT